>JAODAL010016364.1:0-80906 GCA_025379985.1 Phyllomedusa bahiana
TCTAAATTTCTTTTCCGTATACAGAGCTGTATGAGGACTTTTTTTTTTGCGGGATGAACTGACGTTTTAATTGGTACAACTTTGGCGTTTATAGGAGTTTTTGATCGATTTTTATTCCATTTTATGTGCTGCAGGATGAACAATAATTCTTAATTCTGTGATTGTTTTTTTAGGTTTTTTTTTTTACGGCGTTCACCGTACGGTTAATTAACATGACAGGATTTATTGGGCAGGTCGTTACGCACGCGGTGATACCAAATATGGATACTTTATTTATTTTTGATCATTTTGGGGGCGATTGGCGTTGGTAAAGGGGAAAAGGGCGGTGTACGTATTTTTATTTTATTTTTTGTGTTTGAGTTTTACATGTTTTTTCACTTTTTTTAACTTTTTTTTCACTTTTTCACGTTATCTTTTTACTTTTCCCCATAGGGGATTTGAATGAGAGATCTTTAGATCTCTCATTCAAAAGGAATCAGTACATAGCTTGTTGCTAGGACTGGTTCCTATGACAACTGTCAGCCCACGATGCCGGGGCGTGCCCACGGGGCACGGCCGGGCGTCGTGACGTCATAGACAACCCGGAAGGCATTCTCTGCCCTCCGGGGTTGTCTGTAGGGAGGCAGGAGCCGCAGGGATCGCCCGATCCGTGCGCTGCTGCCGCCGACAGAGACGCAGGAGGAGCGCTCTCCTCCTGCGTCTCTCTTAATTCTTGCGACCCGATCGTCGTGATAATTAAGGAGTTAACCGCCCCCCCCCCCCTCCCCCCCGGAGCGATCCGGGGTCGGGCCGACGCTGCGGGATATCAGCTGTAATATACAGCTGACACCCCGCGCCGATCGCGCAAACTCTGCCTGAGAGTTCGCGCGATCCTCAGGACGTATCCATACGTCCCGGTGCGTTAACCCCCAAACCACATGGACGTATGGCTACGGCCAAGGTCGTGAAGGGGTTAATAAAGGTATAGAAATATGAATGTAATAGAAAACAACTGCATCTACAGACATTGTAGAAAATAAATTTAAGACAGACCACTTTACCTCAACAGATGTGACACCTGGTTGCTGGCCAATAAGAACACTGCCCTCATCTTCAAGACGTGCAATGCGCTGATCTCGGATAACAGCCTGACTCCTAATCAGAGGCGATACATCCAACATCCAGTCAGAACCCAGCAGGTAGGCCAGTTGGTTGCCACCATCCATGGACTGTGCCACAAAGTAGGCGAGAAAGCGAACAGAAGCTCTTTGAAACTGATGACGGCAATTTTGACCCTTGTGATCGGAGGTTGATCTACGATAGTCTTCATTTTCATTTTCCATACCATTTGCTAAAGACCTTAAAAGAAAAAAAAGTTTCGAGTAAAGTGTAATAATGGAAAACAAAGCATTTACTGTACATAGTTTGTAAGACCGTAAAAAGGCAGACACTCATCCAGTTCAGCCGAAGAAAGGCAGATGTCTATTCAGCTCAGTCTATTGTCCTATAGTGTTGATCCAGAGGAAGGCAAAAACCCCCATGAGATAGAAGCCAAATGTCCTCATTTCGGGAAAAAATTCCTTCCGACTCCAATCTGGCATCAGAATAAATCCCTGGATCAACGTCCTTTCTCCAGAATCCTGGTCACTATAACTTGTTCTATTATTACATTTAGAAATGTATCCAGACCCTTCTCCAGAATCCCGGTCACTATAACTTGTTCTATTATTACATCTAGAAATGTATCCAGACCCTTCTCCAGAATCCCGGTCACTATAACTTGTTATATTATTACATCTAGAAATGTATCCAGACCCTTCTCCAGAATCCTGGTCACTATAACTTGTTCTATTATTACATCTAGAAATGTATCCAGGCCCTTCTTCCAATCTTGGTCACTTAACCTTGACTAAGTTCCTCTAGCAGAGTTCCACACCCTACTTTGAACTCTGTTAGTAAATTTACCATGACAAGTTCCTCTGGCAGAGTTCCACAATCTCACTACTCTTGCAATCCCTTTCTAGGTCTATGAAGAAACTTTCTTTCCTCAAGGCATAGAGGACGTCCCCTTGTTCTAGATACAATCTTGGGTATAAATAGATCTTGAGAGAGATCTCTATACTGATTCCCGATATATTTATATTATATGTCTTTCGTATGCACTGGTGCCCAAAACTGTACACAATATTCCATGTGTGGTCTAACCAGTGACTTGTATAACGGGAGCATAATGTTCTCATCATGTGAATCTATGCCCCTTTTAATACACTCCATAATCCTATTTGCCTTGACAGCTGCTGCCTGACACTCGCTGCTACAATTAAGTTTACTGTCCACCAGGATTCCCAAGTTCCTCTCCATGTCACTTTTACCCAGCATTTTCCCATTCAACATGTAGTCATGTAATAGATTTTTACTACCCACGTGCATAATCTTGCATTAATCTGTGTTAAACCTAATTTGCCAATTCTCTGCCCATGTATCAAAATTTAGTTAAGACTAGAACAGAGAATAATACAGATCAATACATGAAAGGCAAAGAGGGTAATCTTTTTCTGCACTGGGGAAGGGGTTTCTTCACACTTATCAGCTCGATAGTTGGCCAGAAAGGATAACCATGAAGCAATCCTCTCACCACCTTGCTATCAAAGCCAACAGAAGGGAATTTAGAAAGAGTAATGTGCATAGGAGAATTTTAAAAAATTATGCAAAAAAAAACAAACAAACTACCCAACCTACATACACATATAAATTGACACAATAAGACTATGCAGGACAATGCACTAGGGTTCCTGGGCATGCTGTCCAAAAACTAGAATACCAATTATTATTTCCTATAGAAAGGTAAGCTTTGGATATGCCTAGATAATGATGGCTTAGTATGACCATAGCTTATGTATGACAATCAACCGCACATTAATTTGCAGTTATTTCCGTTTTGGTTTGACAGCTAAGTGACAAAAGCAATACTTGAAATATTGGAATCTTCTGTTTCGAAGATAGGTGTAGGTTCTACAGGTGGGTCCTGCACCTATTCACACCTTGATGGCATATCTTATCTATATGTCATCAAGGGGAGAGATGGGAACACCCTTTTAAATTTGCTGTTTGAAATTACTCACTATTCTGGATTTAACCAGACTTTTCAAATCTAAATAAGTCCTGCTGCTAAGTCACAAAGGCTAAAGGACGAGAGCAGTGAACACGGATGGCTAGACTGTTAGTAGCAAAAGACAGAAGAGGCAGAACACAGTGTCTCCTCTTACTGCAAAAAGTAGCACCTTCACATGCTGATTGGAAGCTGCCCTGCTCTATGTTTTCACGGAGGGACAGATGGGTAAGGTTATGGCAGACATCAAATATTAGACAGGTAGAGGTTTAGCGATTGGCGCTTTATGGTCATTCATAGGTGTAGTCTGTTTGTGAGAAACCAGAAAGCGTGAAGCTCCAGTTCTTAAACTCCTGCCTCCATATGTTTAACTACGCTAGCCCTGTCGAGAGAGAGATCAGTTACGAATAAGGGCCACTAGCTGAGCCTGAAACACGTAAACTGTTTCTCTTTTCTCTGTTTTTATAAGCTATTTTACAAGTTTTTCAATAAAGAGAGTGTCACTTTTTGTCACTACGCCTCCGAGGAATCTTCTGTATGAGTGCCGGGATTGTCAACTTCTAATTTCTCACATGGTGGACATCTACAGCCAGGTGTCATCTTCCACGAGCACTGCTTTGTGAACAGGAGAGAGGCTTCTTTTTTCCCCTCCGCAACCAGAACGTCCATTGTCCACGGGCGGACTACAGCACCCAGGATACCGGTGAGCGCCACTTTTTTTTCTTTTTCTCCTCTTACACATCGAGAGAGAGATCTCCCACCTCCCCGAAAACATATCCGGAAAGCGGATCCGTAAAACGCAACTCAAAAAGCATTCAATACGGAGCCAAAGTATCAACTGTTGCGTTTTTTGGATCCGCTTTTCACTCCTCAAAAACGGATCCGTAAAAAGGATCAAAAACGTAGTGTGAACAAGCCCTAAGACTTTCAACAACAGTGCATGCCAGGATTATTATTATCCCATCTGCTAAACCCCCCCCTCCCCCCTTCACACACACATGCATCGTGGCTCTCTCCTCAGATTATGCTTCCCTATGTAAAGATAGCGTATTATGGAGAGAGGTTTGGGCCCTCTTAAGGGGAGTTTCCATTATATTTGTACTGGTGATGCTTGTCACCATCAGGCACCATTTAATGAACTGTTTAGCAGACACAGAAATAAACAGGAGGTTAACAGACACACTACAGATACCCCACAAATGTAAAGGGTTGCTTTAAATGTCATACATCCAAGTGCAAGCCTTGCCAGAATATAAGACATGCAATTAGGTGGTTTAAAATTAACTCTGCAGATGGAGTTTTTAGGATTAAGGGGATTTCCCACTACAGACATTTATCATATACCTACAGGATCGGTGATAAAGTCTAATTCCTATGAGTCCCACTGCTAGGACCCCTACCAAATCACTAAGATGGGAAACCAAAGTCCTTTACTGCACTCATCCAGTGATATAGCAGTAGGCCTACTTCAAACTCATGTCCACTGTTTAGTAAATCCTCTGGTACCGATTACTGTCCCTAATGTCTCAACATCATAAGTGACGTCTGCACTGGAAGTATTCTAGTTCATTCATTGAGACTTGGTTCATGTTTATCAATGGAGAGATTACCTGGCTGTCATGGTGGAGTGTCTAATTAGAACAAAATCACAATTTGCCATAGGCAATCTTCAATCCCTTTTAGCCATCACAGATTAGGGTTTTAAAAATAAAACTTTTTCATTATTCTTTTAACAAAATACCAAAACAAAGGGAAAAGAAAAACAGAGTCCTAGAAATTTTAAAACCAACCAAAACCTCCAATCAAGCTAAATGTATTCTCAAAGTCGGTACTTTTGTATCACTTTTAAATGTCCTCTAAGGTGCAGAGCTATTTAAATTTTGGTATTCGAGATTCTATTAACCCCTTAAGCTGAACGCCTGAAAAGTAGTTAATGACCAGAAAATTTTTTAGTTTTTGCCTTTTTTCAATGACGCGGTTGTATGAGGCCTCGTTTTATTCAAGACAAGTTATACTTTATGGGGGAATAGTTTAAGTTCACTTATAAATAATTGCAGTATTTTTTTTTATTTTGTAACTTTTTTTGGGTTTTTTTCATTTTTTTTACACCATTCACATGTCACACACTTAATAACTTGTTAGATTAATTCTACAGGTTATTATGGTCATGTGGATACCTAATATGTGTAGGTTTTTTTGTGTGTGTAATTTATGCACAATTATTTTTTATTAAATATTTACGTATATTGTAGTTTTTTTTTTTTTTACACTTATGTTTTTTTTTACTCCCATGAAGGGAGAACTGTTTTACATTCTTTTTAATTTTTTTTTATACTTAGTATACTAAGAACAGGAAACTGAGGCTCCAATTTGCCCAAGCTCATCGAAATTGGACAGTAGAAGATTGGAAAAACGTTGCCTGGTCTGATGAGTCTCGATTTCTGCTGCGACAATTCGGATGGTAGGGGCAGGAATTTGGTGTCAACAACATGAAAGCATGGATCCATCCTGCCTTGTATCAACGGTTCAGGCTGGTGGTGGTGGTGTCATGGTGTGGGGAATATTTTCTTGGGACTCTTTGGGCCCCTTGGTACCAATTGAGCATCGTTGCAACACCTTGTGGAATCTATGCCACGAAGAATTGAGGCAGTTCTGAAGGCAAAAGGGGGTCCAACCCATTACTAGCATGGTGTACCTAATAAAAATGGCCGGTGAGTGTAAAATATATATATATATATTAATATATATATTATATATATATATATATATATATATATAATATATAATACACACACACACACAATACATATACAAAATAATACAACATACTACACACACACACACCCCGTCACACACACACAACACGCACAGCACAGCACACACACACACCGCGACCACGCACACCCTACACACCACAGCACCCCACACCCGCGCGCAGCGCAACACACGCACGCACACACACACCGCCCCACACACACCCGCACACACACACACGCGCCGAGACACACACACGCGCACACACACCACGCACACACGCACCAACACCGCGCACACCACACGGCACGCACAACACACCGCACCACAACCCCACCGCACTCACACACGCGCGCACACACACCGCACGCACACACAGCGCACGCAAAAACACCCGCAAAGCACACACAGCGCGCACACACACGCGCACGGGACACACACCCGCCAACGCACACACACGCCACGCACACACACGCGCACACACACACCCGCACGCACACACAGCGCACGCACACACAGCGCACGCACACACAGCGCACACACACAGCGCACGCACACAGCGCACGCACACACGCTCCGACAGAATTTTTGCTTTCTAGGCCTCTTTTCAGAGAATATGATCTGAATGATATAATAACACAAAAACTTTACCACTCATGGTTAGTGGTTGGTTGAAGCTATTTATTGTCAAACTACTGTGTTTTCTCCTTTGAAATCATAATGACAACCAAAAACATCCAAAGGACCCTGATCAAAAGTTCACATACCCTGGTGATTTTGGCCTGATAACATGCACACAAGTTGACACAAGTGGGTTTGAATGGCTCCTAAAGGTAACATCCTCATATCTGACCTGTTTGCTTGTAATCAAAGCTGAGCGAGTTTCTGGGATCCAGACAGACTCTTGCATTTTTCATCCAGCCACTGACATTTCTGGATTGTGAGTCATGGGGAAAGCAAAAGAACTGTCAACGGATCTATGGGAAAAGGTGATTGAACTGTATAAAAACAAGAAAGGGATAGAAAGAGATATCCAAGGAATTGATAATGTCAGTCAGCAGTGTTCAAACTGTTACTAACACATTGAAAATCAGGGCTTCTGTAAAAACTAAACCACGGTCAGGTAGACCAACCTAAATTTCAGTCACAACTGCCAGGAAAATTGTTCGGGATGCAAAGAAAAACCCACAAACAACATCAGCTGAAATACAGCACTCTGAAAACTAGTGGTGCGGCTGCTTCAAGATGCACAGTAAGGAGGCTCTTGAAGAAAAATGGGCTGCACGGTCGAGTCGTCAGAAGAAAGCCATTACTGCGCAAATGCCACGAAGTATCTCGCCTACAATACGCCAACTTTTTGGCCACAACCATAAATGTTCCATTTGGAGAGGTGTCAACAAGGACTAGGATGAAAGGAACACCATTCCTACTGTAAAGCACGGAGGTAGATCGCTGATGTGTAAGGTAGTGTAGGACCCACCTACATTGAGGTCTCGTTGAAGTTCGGTGGTGGGCTTAAGCAGTTTTAATCAAAAATGTGAACCAAGACCTCAAAAAAAAAAAAAAGTTTTATTTTTTTTAGAAGCAGGAGTGCTTTTTTTCATGAATCCTAATATAATGTGCTGCTGGTATTATGTGTATTCATATTGCGGCCACAACAGCGTGTACCTATGCTTACTTTTCAAAGAAGTTTTTTGGATGTGCAGAACCAAACATTGTTTTTTGAACCTCATCCACAACTACCACAAAAGACTTCAAGCTGTCATTGATGTTAGAGGGGGCAATACACAGTATTAAGAACTGGGGTATGTAAAATTTTGATCAGGATCATTTGGATGTTTTTTGGTTATCATTATGATTTAAAAAGAGAAAACACAGTAGTTTGACAATAAATGACTTCACACAACCACTGACCATGAGTGGAAAAAAAGTGTTTGTGTTATCACTCATATACTCTGGAAAAAAAAGGCCAAGAAAGCAAAAATTCCGTCGGGATATGTAAACTTTTGAGCACAAGTGTGTGTGTATATAAATATTATATATAAAAAATAATGGAAAACGGAAGCACCACCATAGGAAAAAATAATTTGTACAAACGGATGCAAGCAGACAAAAGACCCCCGTCTAAAAGTCCAGTTAATCAAAAAATAAGAAAAACTGCTGCACCTTTCCATCCAAAATATAATGAAAAAAATCTGTGCTTTATTGCATGCCTACAGACGACGTTTTGGCTCACACATGAGCCTTCTCAAGCTTGAAGAAGGCTCATGTGTCAGCCGAAACGTCGTCTGTAGGCATGCAATAAAGCACAGATTATTTTCATTATATTTTGGGAGTGCAGCAGCTTTTCTTTTTATAATAATATATATATATATATATATTATATATATATATATACACATATATATATATATATAGATATATATATATATATATATATATATATATATATATATATATATATATATATATATATATACACACATACACACACACATATACACACACATATACACATTATATACACATATATGTCAATCAAAGCTGGAAAGAAGGTTAATGGCGATCGGATAGAGAAAAAATCTGTCCCTGTGCCCGGAAAGACCCTAAAATAGCCCTTAGCGGGACAATCGTTCTAAAAAGAATGATCCCACACAACTTGCTCCTGTTGCACCCTAACAATTTTCCCTACACACCTGGACAATGATCACCCATCTTAAAATATGCTTACCAAGACGCGTTTCGCGTAATAGCAACAGTATAATAATAGTGCCAATTTTTTATGGGGTAATGAACCTGTATGCTCATAATGAACAGTAACCCTCTTAAGTTTCCCCAAACAACTTCAGTGGAGTCCCTCACTATAAAGGGTGGAAGTACCACCCACTATACATTTGCTCCAATCACATAGCTTATCCCCACAGCACACGCCACCTACATCTAACTTTGTCACTGGTGCCACAGTGAACCATGACAGCTGGATTCTCACCAGCTCCACTCAGTAATCTGTCAATCCGATCCGCAATATGTCGAACTCGGGTTCCAGGTAAACAACATACTGTTCGGCTATCCCGGTCTTTATGACAGACTGCCCTGTCTCTTCCCCTAATAATGGAGTCCACAACTACGAACACCTGTCTAGCCTGACCTGCACTCTTAATCCCCACCTCACTGGAGCAGACAGGGGTAATGTCTTGTTGCAGCAACGCTATCCCCCTCATCTGCCAATCTTGCAAATTTGTTGGAGTGTGCCAGTTCAGGACTAGCCTCCCTGACACTCTTCCCTCTAACTTTCTTTCTGACTGTTACCCAGCTAGCTGCCTCATGTCCCTGCACCTCCATGCTACCATCCTTCCCAGCATCTACACCTGCAAGTGATTGCTCAGTGAGCAGCAAACTCCTTCCAAGCTTCCAAGTTGGCAATAGATCTCAGTGTTGCCACTTGCACATTTAGATTCATTTAACCCTAAGGTAATCCACTTAGGTGATAGCACTCGGTTGTCACTGAAGGCAAGGAACTTGTTCTAGGGATGCCATCAACCGCCATAGACACTTCATTCAGAACCTGTGAACACCAACATGGCAATTGAGGATCTTGAAATCTAGAAGTGGTCTGTCTAAGCCATTTTTCTCCTTGAAGGAAAGGACATATACTCCTACCAGTGGTGAGACTAGCAAGTGTTTCTTGGAAGTAGAGTCAGCCACCAAGATTTCAACCAAATAGATTAACAGGTTGCCATAATGAGAGCTGTCGCTCTAGCAGAAAAGTGTACTGACTCTAGCTAGGCTTTACAAGGGAACACGGAAGCTTTGAGAAGTTGACAGGTCAGTTAAAGAGTCTTTTTAAGGGTCAGTGAGGACAAATGAAACTGGTGGGTCAACGGTTAGGGGCTAACCATTTTGGGACCAAGTCCTCAGAAAAAAAGAAAATTATGTGCAACTTTATAGGCATGGGTAAATGTCTGTCCAGATGTTAACATTCTTTAGAAATGTACTCCTTATTTTCTCTGTGGTTGAGGGAAGACTAAAGGCTCACATCTATTCTGGCAGAAGGAGACCTAATTCTGAGGGAGGAAGAAAACTTTACTGGGAGCACACTACACATGAGACACGTGAAACATGGCAGATGCAAGCTTGGTGTTCCATCTGAACTCAAGAGTCAGCGGGATATCCAGTGGAGGCTACCTGATCTTGGGAGACAGCTTTAAAGATGTTAGAAGAACCTAAAGAAGAGGAGCATTTGTCCTCTAAGCTTCTAGTCCTCTTAAAGGTATATGCTCTCTGGAACCAGGGAGATGAGGCTAATGAGGTGCGAAGGCGTATAATCCAAAGTGCAGAGTGCTGTGTTACCATCCAACAAACTCCCTGAGGAGCAGTATGGAGCTGCTGAAGGGTCCTTGAGGTTGAATAGAGGTCACAGAACCTCAACAGCCAGATGGAAAGAAAAGACATCTAACATACAAAAAAAGAAGCTCTGCCCTTTCTAAAAGCCCATCCTAAGGGCTGAACTATTTCCAAAGATGGTGAGGCAAAAGTCCTAGTCAGGCTAGGGACATCACAGGTGGTATAAATGTAATCAGGCTTAGTCCATTGAAAAGCTGAAGTGTAAATTAGTTGGCAAAGTCACAGCAAGAACACCCTGAGCTGGCCTAAAAAGAATAATGCTGAAGAGGCCTATAAAAGGGACAACCAAGAAGAGTAGGTGACCAGGAAAAGGTCAGTGGACAAAGCAGATAAAATGGGCGGATTAAGCAGATTGTGGTGTAGATTCTGGTCACTGGGAGAAGATAAAAGGCGGTCTAGCAAATGAGCCCCAAAGAATGCTGCAGGTCCATGGCGAGAAAGGAGAAGGGGAAAAAAGAAAAAGACAAGACAACAGAGTCATTTGGGGTGGGGGACTTGTATGGGAGAGAGATAAACCTAATATAGCAAGAATGCCCCTCCACACCAAGACAAGAATAGGGGGAGAAGAGGGACAGAAAAGTTGGTTAAGCAATCTCACATTTCCGATGTCCCTGCCTGAAAACTGCCTGATTTCCTAAAACCCTTACAGCAACTGATGTGGTACACCACTCCCATGACACCCCTGGAAAAAGGATGAGATGAGAACCTGCAATAGCACTTGAAAGAAAGTAAATATGACTAAAAATACTGCAGGACTGTAAAACCCTCAATAAGTGACTAGTAGAGACAATATGCTAAAATGGATTAGGCAAAGCCAATACTTGTTATGACTAGTGTCAGCTTCCTGGTGGCAGGTCCTACACCCATATTGTTGTGTCCCCTGATAAACTCGAAAAGTTACCTATTTTTTTTTTTAGTAAGCTCTGCAGGATAGAATAGCATAGTCTACTACATTAATTCATGCCTTTTTCTTTTTTGCAGTATACATATAGTGGATAAAATAAGTATTTTTATACAATGGAAATTTTGCAAGTTTTCCCACCTAAAAAGAATGGATACGACTGTAAATTTAACATACTCACACTACAACGGTTGGACATAATCTTAAAAAAAAAAAAAAAAAATCTAGAAAATTAGATTGTATGATTTTTAAATAATTAATGTACGTTTTATTGCATGAAACAAGGATTTGATACAATAGAAAAACAGAACTAATATTTGGTACAGAAACCTTTGTTAGAAATTACAGAGGTCAGATGTTTTCTGTAGTTCTTGACCAATTTTGCACACACTGCAGCAGGGATTTTTGCCCACTCCTCTATGCAGATCTTCTCCAGATCTTTTGGGTGTTAGGTCTGTTACTGGGCTACATTGAGTTTCAGCTCCCTCCAAAGATTTTTGATTGGGTTCAGATCTGGAGACTGACTTAGGCCACTCCAGGGCCTTGGAATGCTTCTTACAGAGCAGCTCCTTACTTGCCCTAGTTGTGTGCTTCGGGTTACTGTCTTGCTGGAAGACCCAGTCACGACCAGTCATCTTAAAGAGAACCTGTCACAGGTTATGCCCCCCCTTGCTGAGGGCAGCACAAGCTAGTGACAGACCTGCTGTTTCCAGCGGTGTGTCCCTTATTCTGTAAGATGCTGTAGTTTTAGAGTATTTAATTTAATAGGTTTATCACCTCAACTGATAAACCTATAACTTTGAATAGGTAGAAACATGTGAATAACTGCCAGGTGGGTGGGGCTAGCATTTGGTGGGCGGATCTAACACCTGCTCATGAATAAGATTTGAGCATTAAATGCTCAAAAACTCCAGCATCTTACAGAATAAGGGACACAGCGCTGGAAACAGCAGGTCTGACACTAGCTTGTGCTGTCCTCAGCAGGGGGGGCATAACCTATGTGACAGGTTTTCTTTAATCCCTTTCTGACAGCCGGTCATCATAATATGGCTTTTTTTCCTCGTCACCATAACTTTAATTTTTCCACCTAAATAGAATTAAAGGGCTTTTTGTTTTGCATACAAATGTACTTTCAAAATGGTGGCATTCATTTACTAAAAAAATTCGGAAAAACCCCCAAAAATTGCAATTGGAGCAAAATGTGAAAGAAACGTGCTTGTGCTGTGTTTGCAGGTTTTTTTTTCTTTCACCGTTCAATCTTCGTTAAAAATGATGTGTTATCTGTATTCTACAGGATGATACAAATCTGGCAATACCAAACATATAGGGTTTTCGCTATGTTTTGGTACCGTGAAAAAAAAACACACACATTTCAAAATTTTTGCCGCTCCGCTGCATTCTGTGACCAATAACATTTTCGTGCTACCACCTATGCACTTTAGTGAGGGGGAATTTTTGCAGGCTAAAGTGTACTTCTTATTGGTACCAGTTTGGAATACATGCAACTTTTTTTGATTACTTTTATTCCAATTTATAGGGGACAAGAAATGACAAAACCCCGCCACAACTTTGGTGTTTGGAAATTTGTTCTTCTTCTACGGTGTTCAGCGTTGGGGATAAATGAAGTTATATTTTAATAGATTGGACTTTTACAGATGCGGAGAGACCAATTACGTGCAACTGTATTATGTTTTTTATTTGTAAAATGGCAAAAAGTGGGGTGATTTGAACTTTTATTTATTTATTTATTTAAAAAACGGTGCTTTGAGCACCCCCTAGGGTGCTTCACAAAACTAGTGTTGATGGACCGTTCGAAAAAAAAGTTAAAGGGTTTTGCCACGAGTAATTTTACTGGGATCCCCAAAAGGGTTTTAATCATTTTTCAAAATATAGGATTACAAAAATTGCAGTCAAGAGCACAGCCTCCCTTACATGCCCTTGGGTTACTTCAAAGTTTTTTTTAGAAGGGCCCGACAAAAAGCTGCAACGGGCTTGAAAAGGGGCTTCTTACTGAATACTGAGCTGCAAAGTTTTTAAGGCACCGGGGTACAATATGTTTCTTTTTAATACAGAATAAATTAGTTTAAAAGGTGATTAGATCCCTGCTTTATCTGATGCCCGAGAACATAAGGGAGCTTTAAAGCTGCTGAGGAGAAAAAACGTGTCTTTTGTATACAAAACCCCAAAGTTGCATTTTGATTTTTTCAGTGAACATTTCACAAAACGATCCCTTATGCACTTTGTGTTTGGCTGTGTCCCTCTCTCTTTTTCAGCTCCGTTTGTTTAATTAGCTTTTTAAAATAAGGCCCTCCGCAAAACCCCTTTAAGTACGATCGAAATCTCGATTTTTTCGACCTCGACATTTTACTTTTGTTCGATAAATGTTCGCGTTCGCCATGGCGTTCGACACACCATTTTAATTGTGTTCACGCCTTTCTGCACCCCTTTTGGCGGCCCTCCAATCATGCAACCAAAAGAAAAATGTCAAAATATTTATCCTGAGGTGTAGGCTCATTGGCGCTAAAATAAATGACCACGATATATATTTCACCGTATTGCTTTTGAACCCATTTTAAACACACTCTGTACTATTTTTTTAAATATTTGGGGGGAAAAAAAATTTTTAGTGGGAACAGTCCTTTTTGCAGCTTTGGGGTTCGTAATTGTATAACACACCCTCTCCAAATCCCTATACAAATAAATTTTATTTTAAATATGGCTGATTGGGGATTTCCGTGGGAGGACGGGGGGGGGGGGGGGGGGGGGGGGGACGGACGGGAAAAGTCTGAACCCCCGCATCTTAGAGGGCCCCTCTGAGACCTTTGGCATTGGCATTTTCTGAGCCCTACCCGCTCCCCCCCCCACCCTCGCACCGACTACCTGGTGCTGCTCCCCCAAGGGGCTTCTATTTTTTCCCCCGGAGGGCACATAGCAACGGAGACTGCGTGTCGGCCGCCACTGGACCATCCCCATAAGCTGGGGCCCCCCCCACCCTTACCGTTCGGGGGGGGGGGGGGGCCCCGCAGAAATGACGGAAGGGTCCCCATTTGGGGCGTCCTTTTTGAAACGGGGAATGGTGAAAGACCACGGTGGGGTGAACTCGGGAAAGGAGCGAAACCTGGAGGGCACAAAGAATTTTCCGGCGCAGGAGACATATGTCACTGCAGGGCGGGAAGCAGCCTCACGCGGAGCAGATCAGCGCTGCCTTCTACGCTCCGAGTGGTATCGGTTGCCGCAGGGCCGGGCCCCCAGAGGCTCACCGAGTCCAAGAGGTACCAGGTGGGGGTAGAAGGAGCTACCCCATAGGGTTACGGAGCTGAGCCGGCACCACCCTTTTTCCCTAGGGCGGGAGGCTGCTAGCCTTACACCCTAACCGAACACTGCCCACAGGCCTCAAAAGGTTTCAAGTCATATAATAACTTCTGGCTGATCCCAAGGCAGAGACTGAAATAAAGAATCTATTGCTATACCTACTCCACAAAAGGGAGCATAAGGTCTCACATAACTCTTGTACAAAACCGTATCACATTTTATAAAGCCACACTAACCAGCTCCATTATCTACTTTATTCTCATCCTTAGAGTTAAGTGGCATATTCTTCACTCATATCTGCAATCCAGCCGGACACAGGCGGAGGCTGGGGTGGAAAACAAGGCTACAGCATTGCTGCATAGTAGTACCCGCCACCAAATCTCCACTAATTCGGGGAAAGGGGGACTTTTACCAGTGATCCATCACCAACAACCACTTCTATTATAGTTGCTACCTGTCTAAGGTCTGGATAACTACCTACTCTCCTGGGGAAACACGCAAATCCTCCACCCCCTTCTCACCATCTTTCATATATCTACTGGTAGTGAGGACTCAGAAGTAGCTACCAGGGCTGTGGGGTCGGTGGCTATTTGCGGATTGGATTGTCATAAAAAGACCGACTCCCAAAATAATAATTGGTCCAGTTGTTCGTTTCAGTGCAAAGACAAGAGGCATTGGGTCCGGCAGTGCTACTGCTCCCATATCTCCAGGCCCCACACATGAGAAGGGAATTTATGACATGGAGCAGGCAAAGCGCTGCCCCGGGGAAAAAATTCTGCTCCCCGGCAAAAAAGATTTCAGCAAATTTTTTACCCGTTTTTAAATTAGAAGAAGATTCAACCCTTCATCAGAACTGCTGTGGTGACAATTCCTTTGTACCCTAAAATTTTTAGGAAAGTTCCCCTGTGGTCACCGTTTCCCCCCAAACCAAAAATTTGTGCGAGAGACGTTCTCTAGCCTGGAAAAGAGACAGATGTGAGGGCACATAGCAGGTTTTTGAGGAGGCAAAATTTTCCTCAACAAATTCAAGACTTTAAAAAAAGTTCCGCAGTGTTTTGCATATTTACAATTTTTTGTGTCCTAAATCTTCCAATAAATATATTTTAAAATACAACAAAATGGAACAATTTTTTAACTTTTGACTTTCAGGCTCCCTATTTTACCTCCACTACAGCTTTGTAATGGGCTACTGTAAGTATATACTCATCTGACCCCTATTATACATAAATTTACATGCAAGTATTTAGCATTCTTTTTACAATTTTTTCTCCTAAAAGTCAAAGTGTTAATTTTTTTTTATTTTTTTAGTATTGGGTTTCAATATTTTTCCCAATTCTTCTGGGGTCTAATCAGATCAAACACACTTGACCAAAAACTGATCCCCCGGGCTCTTCTACACATTCCCCAAATTGGGGCAGACTGGGCTTATACACAAAGCTTTTTATTCAACTCTCCCCCCAAGTTCAAAAATTTAAAACATTGTTACCCTTTTGTTGTCCGTGTCTATTACCTAAATAGCTTGATTATTTTATATAGGTGATAAACGCCCCATGTTACATTATACCACGTAAAGTTTTCACTTAAAAATCCCGTGTAGAGGGAGTCAGGGGTCGGGGGTTTGGGTAATTGAGGGGTCTGAGTTGGGGGTTCGCTTGCCGACTCCACATCCCCCTGGTAGCTACTTTGCAAGCAAGATTTGAAGTAAGAAGTGGTATGATATGGTCTATGACAGGTGTGCTAGCCTAACCATTGTAATTACTGTTGTAATACGTAGTGCGATAAGATTTTACTGTGAATACTCTGTTTCTGTGCCCTTTACATTAAACCATTCAAGAATTTCACTACACATACTATTTCACTACGCATACAATTCAATCTCCAGGAGGTTCCTCAACACCTCTCAAACAGAAATTTTGGCAACACATTCTTGAACTTCATACAAACTACTACATTTCTAACTATTAACAGTGCGAACTCCTCCTCAATGCCTTCACATAGGAGCGCCAAACAGGGATGCCCCCCATCACTTTTGCTATTTCATTTGGCACTAGACCCCTTCTTATGCTACTTTCATTCTTGGGACGGGTTACAGGACATTAAAATTGGAAATTAGGAAGTTAGGATCTCTGCCTTTGCTGACTATTTGTTGGTATTTATTTTCCAGACCCCAAACAAGTCTACATAAACTGTTGAACGAAACTGAATCTAAAAAGGAGCACTGCTAGGATTTAGAATAAATTTAGACAAGTCGGAAGCATTAATGTTAACTGGTCCACATAAATCAACCTGGGCAAATAATTTTCCATTGTGCTGGCAATCCCACTTGATAACTTACTTGGGAATACAAGTTTCCGGGAACCCTTCCAGCCTGTACTCAATCAACTCAATCGTTTATGCAGAGGCCAGGCTTATCAGGACACATTTCACAACAGTATGTTGTGTAATTTCTACTTTCCCTTTTGTAGTAAACTTTGCACTATTTTTGCGTCCTTCCCTGGTACAATACAGGGGACATCAGAACTAGAAGTTTCTAGAAGGTATATAATAAAAAAAAAAAAATCTCTGCACCCCCAAAAAATACTGATCAGTGTTTTATCACTGATTGGCAGACTGGGAGAGGGTTAGCGCATGCTTAGACCGAACTGACAGCTTATAACACAGACAGCACCAGGCAAGCACAGAAGAGCCGCAGCCGACAGAGGTAGCAGCACCATTTCACCAATGAGCGCATACCACTGGACCACCAATTCAGATAGGACACAGAATTGTATCCACATCAGCTCCTCCTTCCTTCCCTCAACTATGTATACATCCCACACACTATTTTCCGGTTTCAACTACACCAAAGCACCTGCTTACAGTGTTGCACAAAGGTCACTGACCCATTTGCTGTCACTTTTCATTCTCCTGCTTCTCGCTGCAGTGACATCTCTCCTAACCCCGGCCCACCCTCCTTTACTGCTCATCCCACCTCCTCTTCTGCCTCCCACAGAATCCCTGCTTGCTATTAGTTGTACGTCTTTTCCAGCCCCTTTTAAGAGTGTGTTCTGGAACTCCCGATCTGTCTGTAACAAACTCACTACTGATCTGTTCCTCTCTAACGCCCTCAACCTGTTAGCCCTCACAGAAACTTGGCTCCAGCAATCTGACACTGCTTCCCTTGCTGCTCTCAGCTATGGTGGCCTTCACTTAACCCACACCCTAGAACAGGTAGGGTGGAGGAGTCAGCATACTTCTTTCTCCACACTGCACTTACCAGGTCATTCCTCCCGTGCGCTCCCTCACTTTCCCTTCCTTTGAATTCTTTCGGCCATTTTCTCTCAGAGTCGCAGTTGTTTCCGCCCCCACCCCTCCGGCTCACCCGCCAGTCTCTGGATCACTATTCTGCATGGCTCCCTCACTTTCTCTTGACTGAAATAATCACTTTCATCATGGGTGATTTCAACATCCCCACCGACGACCCCATGTCTTCTTCTGCTTCAGTTTTTCAGTAACATCTTCTCTTGGCCTCTCGATCTTTTCTGTCATCTATCATCAATTTCTAACCACACTAATTCTCCTTATGCTCTCTCTGATCATAACCTCATCTCATTCACTATCAGTAATTCTCAGCCTTCTCTGGACACACCTGCCCGTCACCCATTCAGAAATATCCGCTCCATTAACACTCAGGAACTCAGACACTATAAAGTCTTCACTGTCCCCATTTTCCTCCGTCAGATGCCAGCAGCCTTGACACATGCCTCTGACTCACTTTCTGCAGCAATGTTCCAGGTGTATTACCTGCTATGGGGGACATATACCTGCCTACAGGGACATATACCTGCCTATAGGGACATATAAAAACGTTTGTGGAGAAAGACTTTCTCCACTACAAATTCATGCTCAGGACACTGCCCTTGACCGTGCCAAACACTAATATTTCACCTCTCTCATCTCAACATTAAACAACCCTAAACACCTGTTGACACTTTCCACTCCCTCCTCAGGCCTAAAGCTGAGGCCCCGGTCACAGACCTCGGTGCTGAAGACCTAGCCACTCACTTACAAGACAAAATCGACAATATCTGGCAAAGCACTGTATCTCAATCCCCAAGTATTACCCATCCTGTCCCTCCCCATACGTCCTCTAGTCTGCTCTTAGCTCTTGATCCGACGACAGAAGAAAAAGTATCCAGGCTTCTCTCTCCCACATTGCCCAGTCCATTTCTCCAGCTGTCATCTCTCACCTCACTACAATCTGTAACCTCTCACCCCACTGGGATCTTTCCATCTGCATTAAAACACCCTGCTATAAACCCTTTACAAAAAAAAAAAAAAAAAAAAAAAAAAAAGCCCATTCTAGATCCATCCTGTGCTGCTAATTAACCAACCAGTCTCTAACCTGCCCTTCATCTCTAAACTGCTAGAACGCTTGGTCTACAGTCACCTAATCTCTCTGGTACCTCTCTTCTCGATCCTTTATAATTAGATTTCTACACCTTACACTCCACAGAAGCTGCTCTAGCTAAATGGGGGGGGGAGGGACACAGTACCATCCATTGCTTTCTGGGCTTCATTTTTACAGCGTTCGGAGTGCAGTATAAATGACTAAAGTGAATAAATGAAACTTCACTATGCAGGCCGGTATAATTGTAATATATAACTTTTATATAGCTTTTTTGCTTTATTACACAATAGAAATGGGTTTATAAAAATTATGTTTTTATGTAGTCATAGTCTGATAACCCTAACTTTTTTATTTTTCTGTATTTGGAGCTAATAAAGGACCTTTTTTGCGGGATGAACTGACCTTTTCATTGGTACCACTGATGTTTATATACTTTTTGATTGCTTTTTATTGCCTTTTATGTGCTACAGGATGAACAAAAATCACAATTCTGTGCCTTTTCTTTTTATGGCTCTCATCTAAAGTTTAAATAACGGGACAGATTTACAGGCTAGGTAGTTACACACGCAGTGATACCAAATGTGCAAACTGTTTCTTTGCGGTATGCAACGGTATTACTGTTTCAATTTGTGCCATCTTGGGGCTCATATAATCCATTAATTGCTTTTTATTCTGGATCTTGGAGGCATATATGTATAATTAAAATATGTATGTTATTTTTACGTAATGTATACACAAAACATTTCTAATATTTTATTTCTTCTACTACTACTACTAATAATAATATACTTGTCAACTGGCTGTTGACTTTAAGGCTATGTTCACACGGCGTAATTGCGGCGCATACAGTACGGCTGCAATTACGCCGGGTGATTTGGGAGTCGTGCTAATGTAATTGTCACTTATCTCCCCGCGCGTACAATACGATCGTATTGTAGGAGCGGGGAGAGGAGAAGTAATCCATAGTTCTCTATAAGAACTATGGATTACCGCAATTACGGCACGCATCTCACTTGTATTAGAGCACAAATACAACACGAAATGCGCGCCGAAATTTGCCCGTGTTAACATACCCTAAATTTCCGGGAGGTGGCAGTCTCTCTCTGCACACTCAGCGCATCTGTACATTAATAGTACACCTGCATAGGCGGAGAGCCAGCTAATGAGACCTGGGCTCTCCACTGAGAAGATGGTTTATTACCATATCTGGCTTCCCGATCACTGATTATTTAGCACTCAATGCGCCTATCTACTTCCTGCCTCCTGATACTGGAGGCCAAGTGACCTCCGGGGCTCGGTAACTGTCTGAGCTGCTGGGTCTTATTACTCAGATTAGCTCTGTAATCATAGCAGAGAATGTATTTCCCTTTCATTTCCCCTGTTGCTGGAGCGAATATACCAGCTCCAGTTATAGGGGAAATCAAGAGGAAAAAAATGTTCCCTCTAAAAGACTTTACATGAGCTTTTGGGTGGCACGATATGTAAAACAAGTTAACATAAAAAATAAAATAATAAAGCCCACAAAGTATTAAAATAAATCCAAAACCACAAATTTTAGTCCTACCCCCTACAAGTCTAAAACTTTAGATCTCCTCCAAATAAATGTCCATGATGGAAAAGTTGCACAATTACAAAACTTATTTTAGTGCCACGTTCACTATTAAAAATAAACAAAAAATTTGAAAAAACGAACTTTTTTTTCCTATTTTTTACTTTATTTTAATTTTCCCTCATAATAAAAAAAACAAACCAACCAACCAGTGTTTACTATGGAAAAGGAAAATGTGCCTGGATAGAAAGAGGAGTAAACGGCCCAGTCAGGGCCTGGTTAAATATTCACTAATTTTTTTCTGCTTTTTATTTCAGTAACTTTTATATATTTTCCTTATCCCATTAAAGGCATAGCTATTTTAAAAGTTTTGGTTTTTACACTTATTTGCAAACTTCTGTATGCTGCTGGCACATTATACACTGTGTCACTGGGTGCAATTAGAGCGAACTGTAAAGAGTTTCCCCAACCTCCAATGGTGAATAAATGGTCTATAAATGGAGCAGTTAGTTTCATAATAAAGTTTCAGTGCTAAATGTTGCAAACCCTGCTTATCACCTGCTATTACAAGACAGTAGGTAGGCATTCAGTGGTTACAGACAACCTATATTCACAACCTGAAGACAGGATTGGATATACAATAGTGAAAATGTGGTAACCTTTTCAGTGTGAGATACCATCTTAAAAATGTAAGTGCAATTTTTCTGGCATATTTAATTTAAAATATTCTCTAAGGAGTACAAAATAAATAAAGTCATCTCTCAAGTTACAATGGACTCGGGATACAATATTTTAGCCATACAAATTTGCTAGGACATTGTAGGTTGAGAGTAGTTTCAACATACGTCACAGACACTGCTCAGCTGTGGCACATATATCATACTGTCAGGGATGTAGGACATGCGGCAGTTTTTGGTGAAAGACCTTTTAAAAATTATGTCTGCACAAATCACACCAGAAAACGGCTGTCCCGTTGAAACATGTTCCCTGTTTATAAAGTACATGAGCCAACGGAGCTCGTATCCTCAGCATACAAAAGGGATTTCCAGCAGCTCTTCCTGACTCATAAATGTAAGGACTTGCTTGATCTGTATCCAATTTTCTTTAATCTTGCATCATGATTATAATCTTGCATTATGTTGGGTGAGATTTTGGGCTTAGAAACCAATTAACTGTTTTCCCACAGTTAAGGCATGTCCCCACGGCACGGGTTTTCCGCCGGCCTTTCAGCCGGTTTGCGGTTTTGCAGACTGCCTGAAAAACCGTCCGAAAATGAGCACAATGGGCTCCTATGGAAAACCCGTGCAGCAGTCCCCACTGCACGGGTTTTCCGTCCAGCGGTTTTTCCGTCCGCGGGCCGCCCGAGAAACACTCAACATGCACATTCTTCTATCCGGTTTTCGGACGGAATCTGTGCTTGTGAATGTGAAGAGGGAGGGCTTTTCTCCGCTCATCGCGGAGAAAAGCCGTCCCACCTGCGGCCATGGGGACGGCCGCAAAACAGGACAAATACTGGTCGGGTAAACCGTTATTGGTCCCTTACCGTGTGAACGCACCCTTATGGTTTCAGGATACTAGTTCTAGAACGACCATTGTATTGTATGTTAAGAGACCACTGTTGTGTGTACAAAAATGCAATTTACATATATCAATTTAATGAAGTATATAAATGTCATATACATAAATTTCAGCAGTGATTTAAAAAAAAAAAAAAAAAAAAACACAGAAATAAGTCACAAAATCATTAAGGGTCTTTATAAAACTTACCCTGAACCTGGTAAGCGCTGCAAATTTGTATCAGACACCTCAACTCTCAGAGGAAGCAATGGTACCCAAAGAGACAGTGAAAGAGAGGAACGTAGGCGCTCCAGCCAAAACTCCACTTTTACACCGATAGCTCCTTGAGTCTCCTTTCCACCAACAAATAAGAAATCACAGCCATCCGACACCTGCAAAGAAGAATTAAAATAAAGAAATGCCAAAGACAAGAAGTCTGCTTACTATGTAAAAATGATCAAAAAACTAAATATACAAACCTGTATAATCTGTGCATTAGGGGTCTCACAACCTGCTTCTTTGGTGACATCCATCACAGATCCAGCAGCCTCTATAGCAAAAACCCGCACTGGAATCTTCTGAGAAATACCAGTCAGAGGAGCTGTATTCAGTATCTCACGAGACTGCAGAAAAAGATCATCATCTAAATCGGTTTGTACGTTCACACAGCTGTTTTGAATAATGATTTTTTAGTGTCCAAATACTCATCTAAAACATACCTCATATGCAGCAGTTTTCAGACGAGGATTTGATGCAGTTTATACATGTGGTTTTCATTGCCGTTTCTTTCTGAAACGCTCATACAAATCAATGGAGAGCTTCAAAACCTTGTACAAAACTGCATTAAAAAACGTGCCACACTTGTGGACAAGGTTTTGGAACAGGGATTGCAGTTCTCCATTGAACTCCTTATGGTAATTTTACACAATTTAAAACACAGTAAGTCTATACCGCAAGGTATTTCTCATCATATACAATGTATAAAATCTGACTGAACTCAGTCCTTTGCATAAGGTGACAAATCTTCTCCAATAACTTGCGGTCAGCAAACTAAAAATGCCTTTTGATAAATGAGGGCGCTTTTGGAACATTAATGGATCGAGCTGTTGCCAAACCACTACTCCACACCCAATGACCAGCATCAAAAATCAGCTGTGTGAACCTAAGGGGCTTGTCCCCCACGGGTGCACAGCTTGCAGACAGTATTTTCGAGACATTATATTTTTTTTTATTTTTTTTTGAAAAACCGGCCGTCAAACTATACATGGACCTCATGGTAAAACCCCCTCCCAGCGGTCCCGCACTAGAGCACAGGTATTCCCGCCCGGCACTTTTCAGATCCGGTCAAAACGTTCTTAAAAACATTTGAACAAGGTATCATTCTACCGACCTTGGTCTTTTTTTTGTGAAGTACGGAAGAATATGACGATGTCCTATGGAAGAGGAGGGGCTTTTCGTGTTCGCATAAACCGCGGAAAACAACCACCCAGCATCGGCCCATGTACCCGGTCCACAAATACATGACAAAATACCGGTTTGTATAAACCAACCGGTAATTTTATCTCTGCCGTTGTAAACAGCCCCAAAATATAAGTAATGCATTAAAATCATTGTCCATGTAAAAAAAAAAAAAAAAAAAAAAAGTTATCAAAAAATTTATAAATCTCCCACACGTATTTTCTGCTCAATACCTCAGATAGCCAATAGTGAACCTCCACGTTTTATGACAAGTGAAGTAAAATTTGTCCCACCTTATCTCGGAGCACCTTTAATCTCAATGTATAATACATATCCTTCCTAGGAAAGTGTGAAAAGTGTGTAAACACATCATTGATTATTTTTTAAGGAGGAAAATTTCCCTACATTATAATAGTATATTTTCCGTGGAGGATCCTTGGCCACAAATTATTCTTTCTGAGTGGAATAAAACACCACCACAGTTCAAAATGTTTGCTGTAGGTACAAGATCTATTTGAGTGACAGTTTTTAGTATTTCGTGATTTCTTATTCTGTAATATGTGACTATAGGAGCAAGCCACCATGAGCCGTGCTTTTAACATCATGTGAAGAAATTTTACAGTACTCCACAATTTCGTAGAGGTCCAGACCTTACATATAGGAAGACTCTCTATATCCTGCAGAACCGAGGACTCTAGTTAGAGCTGCATGTACAGCTTAAACAAGTTTCCTATTAGTGGGTGCTCAGTTCTGCCTGCAAATGATTTATTCATCATAAAACTTAAAGAGTTTTATGAGAATTGTGTATCCAAGCCAGATTACTCGCAGGACTTCCAACTTTATAGTTTCACAACTCTATCCTCTGATCAAAGTCCCAGTTATGTCACATCATCTCTGGGCCACAAAGTTAAACAACAGTATCTCACCAATATTCAGTAACACCCCCACAATTTTGTAAATATTGTATTATAACTTTTCTTGAAACAACACCAAGATATGACACTTTAAATACAATGGTAGGAGTAGTCAATTGTAACGAGCGTTGTAAAACCGTCACGTAAAATTTTGGTGCGACGCCATCAAATAAGCTCAACCACAGCATATGTCTAATCTGCTGAAAAACAAAATGATTCTCAAATACAGATAACCCCTAAAAGTGGTCTAACAATGTCTACCTGTAAAACAATATCCACAGAAGAAAGGGAGCAGCACATCCAATGGTATTCAGAAATTTAAAAAGCGGGTCCGGGAAAAACTTGGCAAAAAAACTCCAAAATGACTAAAACAATAGAAAATCCGCAGCACAATAGTATAGTTAAAAAAAAAAAACTAAAAGCGTTTATTCCCACATGCGCAAAAAACAGACGTTTTGGCTCCTCAACAGAGCCCGTATTTCAGAGAGTGACAAACAGTGCAATTCACAAGTATAAACTATACCACACCCATTATAGTTATTAAATGGGTTTGGTAATATAAATCCATAGTCATTGCCAGCGACCCCATTTGGTCTCTGATGAGTGTGCGTATGAAGTACTCTAGGTATAAGAGTCCAGGGAGGGAAGAGAACTGGTCCAGCGCATCTACCACAAGAATCCAAGGGTACCAGAGTACCTGGACACTAAATTGTAAGCTGAAGATTGAGGCAGAGCAAACCCTCAGTACTGAAGTAGTGTGCATGGGTTGCGTTCCCAGAGCAGGGGCACCTCTGACAACAAACTATTTTCTCTCTCCAGAGTAACGAAACAGCCCTGGCAACCTGATTAGTCCAGAATCATTACCCAAAAACTCAATACTCTTGGGATGTGTGAGTAAGGAGAACTTGTCCAAGATTGGTCGCTATTCCACGCCAGAAGCACCCACAGTGTCTATGTTAGATTCTGATACTTTCCAGACTTGCGACGTGCCATACCTTCACTAGAAGTTTAAGCCAGAGATGAATAAAGGAAACGCCACTAATTGCATGGTATCAACTAACAGGTGCCCATGATTTTGTAAAGACCCTTGGTGTGCCAGTGCTTGTGGAGTTCAGCAAGCCAAGCTCCGACTCCCCACTATCCCCCTAACTCCCGATTCCTGACTCCCCCACATCCTCATGACTAGCGCATGTTTAAGTTGATAACCTTACCGAATTAAAACGTAACACATCAGGCTATTTTGAATCACCTTTGGTGCTATAACAAGCTTATTTAGGTAGAACCAAACAGTGGGACAAGTGAAAATGTAAGTTTTGAACTTTTGGCTTTCAAGCTTAACCATTCACTACAAGCTTTCGAACGTGAGACAAACCATCATTTAATAGAAAATCTTCTATGACTATCTTATACATACATTTGCCTTGTCAGTATATTAGCATCTGCGTTAATTTCTGCCAGATGACTTTGTCAAGTAAACTGCATTGTTTACTGTCTTTGCATCCTAAAAATCAAAATGTTGTATTTTTTATTATTTTGGTATATAATGGTAAATCCAACCTTTTGCTTTCAATAGTGGCCTGTAATCCTTCTGGGCACTTGGATCAGATTGCAAGGCAAATTCCTTGCCCAAAATCGATCCCAGGGCTCTTCTGGCTTCGAATGCAAGCACAGTGGCAATATTGCGTGTCAACTCTACCCATCAATATATAGCTAATCGTGAGTTAAGGACTTGGCGGGACATTGTGGAGGCCCAATCATCAACTCTACTTCAAGGACACAGAACCATTCCTCTCCAACCTTAGATTGTAATGCCTCTAATACCATATGTTCCTAGCTGTGTGAACCCAAGTGACGTCCTTTTCATACCCATCGTATTCGAGAAATAAGAAATCTAATCTCCATCTAATAGTCTTTCATCTGACAACATCGATACCAGGTCACGTATGTCAAACATCCTTGGCTTTGAAACAACCCCAAGCTGCAATCATGCTACCTCACCCAAAACTTGAAAGGTATTCTGTCTTACAATATCTCGATCCATTAGCCCCATTCTTCCAAACCCATTTGCCCCCATCAAAGCCCAGTCTATTGACCTTCATCTCATCGCTCCAATACTAACCATTTATCTTACTTAATATTGCAAACTCGATACTCGAGCCATACGCTTTTTTATGACGAGATGTAAGTCAAGGCCTTATATTCGGGGCCATCAATCTCCAGACTTGTGCAATGCGTGTTGCATGGTGCTTGTATGGACGTCTGATCTCACTCTTACAAAGCATACGATCCACCTCCACTACTGTGTCGAGTTAGAACCAATAGACCTTGTGATGATCCAACTTGATGACTCCAATATTTTGCTTGGATGTCACCTCTTGGCTTTTGAATGTATGGACAGACTTCATTTCATATTCTTTCATCTGTCAGGGCCTTACATGATGCAGTTTGGCAATTTTCTTGGCCTAGAGACCACTCTTGATAAGCTGGATGATGCTTTTTATCTTTTCTTGGGAAATCTTCTTCAGGGCTGCTCGAACCAGTGACCTTTTGCTTGGGAATCAGCCTAATAACACACTGAGCTATTAGGGAATATGAGAACAGGTTTTAATTAGTAGTAACAAGAAGAAACAAATTGTCCCATCACCAGGAGCAACACAGTATGCAGTAATCTTTAAATAAAATCTTTAAAAATAACAAAATGCATTTTGTTATTTTTAATTTTTAACGATTTTAAGATCCTTTGAAGGTGTTTCTCTGGTGTATAAAGTCTGTGAATTTTCAGTTTCTTGTATAACATCCATGTCTAAGAAGGAATGGCTAGTACTCTCTCGAAAGCTTACCATCAAATATACTCAGTTAGCCTCTACAAATTAACACCCGATTTCTTCACTCTTCTACTACTTAATATGGCTAACACTGTACAACAATATACTGCTAGTAACATTTGTTAAGTGAGCCTATGAATTTGTTCTGAGGAATAGTATCGCCTCTATCAGATCCTCCTTCACAGAGGACGTCACATCTAGTGTTGAGCGATTGCTTTGGCTATCGAGATCGATCGATAGTCTATATGTCGTACCGCTATCTATAATGGTTTTTCGATAGTGAGCATCGATTAATGAGCGATTAACCATTAAGACTATGAGGGAGAGCACAACACCTTCATTAATACAACCAAACAAGGCTGGAGAAACTGAAAATTAACATCCACCAACAGTCAAATGGATTACGACCTACATCTTATGCAAAACACACTTAGGTATAAAGTCATCAGAAAAAAAGGTCCCAGACCATTTACTACCCTGTCTTGTACCACACAGCCTAGTGACCCAGTAAACCGGCATCAACCCACAAAAAAAAAAGTTGGCCAGAATTCAGTATGAGTTGAACCAATCATGTTACTTGAACAGGACAATGAATCTCCCTGTGCCTGGAAACGCAGCAGAGCCCCAAACCTGCAAGACCCCCACAATTTAAAAAAATGCCGGAAAAAAAGGAGTCTTTCACAACCACCATTTATAGTTTCACTCGACTGGACATTGACTATACCTGTCCTGGGCCTCAGCAAGAGCCACAAACCTGCATGACCACCCCACATTTAAAAAGTGCCGAAAAAGGAGTCTTTCAAAAACACCATTTTAGTTTTCACTGGACCATTGACATATACACCTGTCTGGCCACAGCATGTGCCCCAAAACCTCTGCATGACCCTCCACAACATTGTAAAAAGTTCCAGAAAAAGGAGTCTATTCAACCCACGCATTTTAGTTTCCACTGGACATTGACCATACCAGTCCTGGGCCATCAGCCATGACCCCAGGGCCGTAGTTACAGTGGGTGCGGTGAAAAGCCCAGCTGTCGTCCTCATCTATTAACACGCAGGTTTAAAATGCCCTGATGACGCATGCAGCGAAAACTGTACAAGCTGAAGCAGAGTGCGAAGCGAGGAAGTGAAGAACTCCATCCTTCCTCTGTACACACGTAAATACCTGGGTAGCGCTTGCCCCTCCGTATGAGTGGGACCAATTGAGGCTTTCCTTGGAAATACGGTGTTTTAACGCTCCCTGTTACACCCAGGATGGCCCTTTATCATCGGCAGTCTTTTTTCTCAATTTACTCAACGTGCTGAGGAAAATGGTCTCAGTCTTTGTTCTCTGTCTGTGCTCCATACTCCCATGTTCTCTGAATAACCTACATCTGTGTCAAAGATTTCCTGATTACCTTCCCTGTCTAACAATTCAATGAATGTTTATTTAAACAGCTATTTTGTACATGCAGAGATTTTTTAGTGTATTAACATTTATAATTCTAGAAAACACATTTTTTAAAATATGATGAATCCCACCATGTCTTTGTACTTGTCGACTTTTTTTCAATGTATTAAAGGGTTGTTCTCAATACAGGGATTGATAGCTATTGTTAAAGATCTTCGCAAAAGACAAGTCATTTTGCAATATGTGTCCATTAACAGTGTCCTACCTATTCCTGTTTCTGAACAGCACCCATCACCCTTGAGCCACTCATGACAATTTGTGCAGTAACAGAAATGTCTCAATTAGAAAACACATTTTTAGAATAGGACCTGTAGTAATAGTCTGCATGTCACAGCGCAATAATGCCCCCAAAATTCAAACATGACCCTTGATCCACTTTGGTCAATTGTGCAAGAACAAATGGTCCTAGTAGAAACAAACATTTTTAGAATAGATACACTGGTATATAGCTAGCATGTTCACAGCAAAATGACCCTCCAAAAATTCAAAGCATGAACCCCTTGAAGGTCCACTCTTTGTGTTCAATTGTGAAGAAACAAATGGTCTGTTAGAAACAAAACATTTTTAGAATAGGACCTGTAGTATCGCATGCATGTCACAGCTAAAATGCCCCCAAAAATTCAAGCATGGACCTATTGAGCCACTTTGGTCAATTGTTGAAGAAACAAATGTACAATGTTAGTAACAACATTTTTTTATAATAGGATCTGTAGGTATTGCTGCCATTTCAAATCATGCAATGACCCAAAAAATTATAAAAAAGACTTCTCATCCACTTTTTAAAAAATTGTGATGAAAATGCCACTTAAAATCCACATTGGGGCAATTCCAAAGGACCATAATTTGATAAGCTGTATACTCACAACAACATGACCCCAAAAAATTGAAAATATACATCTCCTCCACATTAAAAATATGTGAGGGAGAAATGCCATTAGAAGTCACATTTTCTGTTCCAAAGGACCATTATTAATGCTGATCTCACAGCAAACATGAGACCTCAAAACCATTGACTGAATTGTCGAAAACTCTTAAGATAAAGTGAGTAAATGGAAGTACGTTTTTGTCATTGAAACCTTGCATGCTTTTACAGTCTCCGACACAGCAAGAACCAACAAAATGAACGAGTTTGGAAAAGAATAAAAATTGCAGTAAGAATGATCATTTTAAAAAAAAAGTTTTCAAGAGGACCATTTCTGTTTGAAAATGAATGTGAAGTAGACCCGGCAACAATCGGTGACCTCGGTGGCAATTGGGGCCACAACATCATCAAGATCCATGCCTGAACTACTCATCTTGATGAAAGTCAAACGATCCACATTATCTGTGGAAAGCCGGATGAGTTTGGTACTGTAATGACTCCACCACTCTGTTGTCTGAAGGTTCCGCTCAGATAAGAACGGCTTGGCTGCTGAGACAGACAACACCTCTAATGGCGTGACTAGCCCTCGGGCCATTCGTGTTCGTACCATTTTGTGGTATACCGCAAAGTCTATGGTCCGTAACACATGCAAAAACAATCGGTGTTGAGACGGGCAGACTAGTCGTGCACCATGATCTTAAGCTGATCTCTAGTGTAGTTTAGGATGTGTGCCCCTGCATTGCATGCTTTGGTGAGGTGGTTAAACAAAGATTGCCAAAGTCACCCATTAGGCTGTCTGCCACTTGCCTAGCTGCACGGCCGCGGGGAAGCTACGCCTACTGTGCACTCTACTGCTGTACTCTGTCGCTGATGTAGTTCCACCGTGACATTTGGGAACGAGAAGCAGACGCAAACAGATTATGTCCTCCAGTTATCAATCAGCAAAGGTCACCCCATTTCCTCATTTAACTCTCGTATTTAGGGTGGGTGGAAGGAAAGTGCTGAATTTTGTTTTGTACCGGGGATCCAGAGGGTGGCCACCCAGTAACTGTGTATCAATTTTGAAGGCCTTAATGCGAAGGATCATGTTGGAGTGTAAATGGACATCCAAGCACTCATGTGTGAGAATATGGAGCCCTTGCTATCCCAAGCCTCCTGTGTCGAGGGGGCAACAGCAAACTAGATCTCCTCATCTTCCTCCTCCGGTCATCAAAGTACGCGCCAACCCTCTTTCCAGGCAGGGACGTCGGTAACCATCGGTTGTCAAGGAATACCTCCTCCTCCTCCTCCTCCGCTTCCTCCGGCACAGCAGCTTCAACACAGCCCTGGCATGCCTGATATGATGCACCCATATAGCAGATGTCGCCGACCGTTTGGTGCCCCTGATCTCTCTGGACCGCCGAACAACACAGCCTAAAGAAACCGATAAATTGTGAAACTGTCCGGGCCCTTGGGAATTTGGATCGGAGAGAAAGGCTCCGTGTCCCGCATCTGTGTCCCGTGTCGCCCTCGCTCCGTCGCTGTGCGGACCTGTATTTCAGAGAGTGTCCAACGAACGTCCAGAACTAAATTCACCACAATTCTCATGCTGACAAGAGGCATTGTTCCGCACTAGACCAATTTTGGTGAGGCTTCTTTCAAAACTGGCAAGGATGTGTGCAGTGCTCTTTCACCTGCCTCCCCTCGGTTGTTCAACACCCCGAGGTCGTTACCGCTGCTTTGTCAGAGCCATGTGTCACTATCGTACAGCGTAATGCAAAGCTCTGCTGCCGAACAATCGCTGGAGCATGTGGAGGAGGAATTCCAGCGTGTTGCCACTCAACAATGAGGACGGATGAGCACAGGGAGGCCCGGAGCTGACAGCAGCACAACCAGCCAGGCGGGAAGAGAGCATGGTGAGCGAGACGGCGGAAGTTGCCGAACAGATCGACCTCGAGCCTTTCCATCAGCAGGCAGTCCCCCCCCCCCCCCCCCCCCACCAAGGACCGGGTAGCTCTTTAGTTAATTTCTGGACGACAAGTGTTTCATGAGACATGTGCAGGCAAGGGATATCTCCACCCTACCGATCATAAGGGCGGGTCCAGCAGATTTCGCACCGTTATCCGCAACCACCTTTGCCTGGTCACAATCGGTTCTAGTCACCCATCCAGCGCACGGAATCGACAGTTGCATAGAGCCAGCCACTAGAGTCCTGACCTGTGTGGTGGACGGTTCTCCAAGTCAGATTAATTTTCCAACCACGGCCTGGGAGTTTCACTAGGGCACTTGATGCCACAGAGGACCTTGGTGTGTGAAAGAGCCCGTGCACATCCTCTCTGCAGTTTTTTGAAGAGCGTGCGCCGCCCCGGAGAGCCACCGTCTCCCCCATAGACACATCCACCCAGCTCAGCCTATGAGCTGTCACTGAGAAATAGCGGCCTTGGGCCGTGCCTTACTAGTCCCATGTGTCGGTGGTGAGATGGAGCTTTTCCGGACACAGATCAAGACACGCGCGTTGAAATTTTTAGATGACACGGGCTGGCCAGGTGCAGGACGGCTTTTTTCCGTCAAAGAAATGCCTGCTCGGTCATCTGGTATTGTGGGGTCAGGCGAGGGCCATGATGTGGCGGAACCCATCTGTTGTCCGACCAGAACGGAAAGAGTCAACATTTCAGGCCAAAAGCCTTGCAATGCCGACATGTCAGGCTTTCATGGCTTTGTGGGATGGTTTGAAGGGTTAAAAGTGTTTCATCTGTTCCCAAACCTGGAGAGACAGAAAGGCTGGCTGCTAGAGCTGGCCGCTGTACGGCGTTTGCGAGGTCGTCAAATCTGGCGGAAAGGAGAAGGGGTAGGATAGGTCACTGGTGTGTGCAGGTGTTACTCGGATGCGACGGTGGATGGCCTGGAAGCGGAGGCTGATACCCAGATCGATGATCTGAGAGACATTATGGGCAGCGGAGTGAACGCCTTGGTGGGGCGGAGAGTGATGAGGCGGAGACAGAGGGTGTGAGCAGTGGATTGGAGCCTCGGCGTCGTGTTCTGGCCTTTTTATTGCCAAGTGTTCCCTCCATATTCAACTCAGGCATTCGCTCATGTGACTAGACATGTAGGTGTCGGTTAACCCACTTAAGTTCTTTTCTATGCCACTACTTATGCGTTTTAACGGCAAAGGCGGCATATTGACATGCGCTGGGTGGAATCAGAGGCTGTGCTCAAATATAGAAGGCCCATGCTTGAGATGATCCTGGACCTTTGGTTGAACGGCGAGATAAGCGAGAGTCTGTGTTTGCGTTGACCGTTGTCTAGGCTTATCATATCACGACTTCTGCGACCGTCTGTCCCTCTGCCCTTTTTGTGCGTGAACCCGTATATGAGACACTACCACCCCCACGTCTTCCTCCTCGTCCAATGATGAGCGCTCGCGAATCAAATTCTGCGTAAAGACCATGATGGATCAGCATGTCGTCATCATCATCTCAACATCAACACAGGTGAACTTGGTTGTCCTGACTTTCTGCAGTCCAGAAGCGTGTCGGGTCTACAAGCAAGGGCACTGCAAGGCGTTGCCATACCGCCCGGGAACTTTTTGTCCGTAATGCGACCGTGCTTCCTTCAACCTCCTCTGGTGGCAACAGTAACTGGGGGCGTCAGACAGGACTAAATCAATCCGCCTTGATCTTTTAAACATGCTACTGACCCCAAACCGCATTTTTGTCTAACAAAGGAGTCTTCAGACAAAAGGATAACCACAGTGTGGGTTAACACAGTTTACATTGGGCCTGCTTCATGTGGACGGATTCTGATGATGCTTGAAGACGACATTTGTTGGCCGTGACGGGAGTACGAGAGGATAAAGACTGCTAGATGCAGGTTGCATTAAGCGCACGTGAAGGACAGATTGGGCGAGACGAATGTTCCGTGTACTTAGCTTCACAGGGCCCCTGACCCCGCGATGACAGCATCTGACGGATCCCTGCAACTGACGATCCGCTTTGCATCGCGAGTTGTCGCCAGCACTAGAGGAAGGAGCACCTAACTCCCTCGTACCTTCTACCTCCATGTGCTACCCCATACCCACTCTTTGCTCGCTTACCACTCTGCATTTTCGCTCCAGTGTCACAAAATATAAAAATTTGAGAAGGTATGGAATAGTTTTTGGAAAGTCCTCTTATTAAAAGACCGGGCAAATCACGAGCTATTCTCAATCCCCTAATCAAAACAAAATTGCTGATCAAATTTAACTGCAAGGTGTCTATCAGACAAATCTGGAGACTAGGCAAAAAGTCCAAAAAACACGTAACTTGTTTGTTTTAGGTATAATAAAAAAATTGATGGTTAAAAAAAAAAATTTTTTGCACCTTTCAATTCACCAGTGGTGTGAATATAGAATGCTGTATTTTATAAGATTACGTAATGCTGCGTGCAATGAACAGTACTGGGGTGGACGCAAAGTCAAAATACCAACGTATCTTGTATGAGATTTTCGTATAATACACGGTATTTTTTGCACCTTTCAATTCACTCTGTGGTGAATAATAGAATAGCTGTTTTAAGATTTAACAAGCTGCTTTGCTGCTCATTAACAGTAACTGTGTGTGCGCAAAAGTCAAAAAAACAACGTAACAAAAAGTATTTGAAATATAATAAACGGTATTTTTTGGGGGCACCTTTCCATATTCTACCAGTGGTGGAATATAGAATTTCGTCTGATATTAAGATTACGTATATGCAAGCGTCAATTGAACATTACTGGGTGCGCAAAAGTCAAAAAACACTAAGCTGTTTATGTTATTCGTATAAAACACAAACGGTATTTTTTTGCACCTTTCAATTCAGCCAGTGGTGAATATAGAATTTCTGTCTTAAGATTTACGTAGATGGCTGGCGTCAATGAACACTACTGTTGTTGCAAAGACCAAAAAACAACGTAACTGGTGATGTTTTCGTACGATACAAACCGGTATTTTTTTGTGACAAACAAACAGACCTGTTCTATAGTGCTGACATACAAGAATAGCTGCCTGGATGTAAATTGAAGTGCAAGGTTAGAAATATAAACAGTTCTCAGGTTAATGGGTAAAATAGTGAACACGCAAAACATAAATGTAACTGATAATAAAAGTGGAGTTAATTTTGCAGCTAACAAAGTGAGACCTGCAGTTACTAGAAAATGATGTTAATCCACTATAAAGGATCAGTTGCTTCCCAATAACCAGAAATACAACAATAGCAAACGTTAATAAAAAAAGAGATATTCCACACAATAACTACACTATGTCTGGTCGTGAACTGTATCAAAGATTCTTTATAATAAGCTTGTCTGTGTTTCGCCTAACTCGCGGGGGACCCCCCCCGCGCCTCCTCCGCCGATGACTTACACCGGTAGTATGCTGCTTTAAATTCTCTAGCTAACTACATAAAATCTCATATCCGAATATAACAAAATCTGGAATGACACACAGCTAAGAGCAGATGGATTCCTGTGCAGTAAATAGACTACAATTCGCTGATCTGTGTGGCCACAAGGCAGAGCGCGACTTGCCATTCCCTATGATCAGCCTGAGAGGACACTGAGTGCTTAAACACAGGTAAACGAGTTTTCTATGTAAAACAGAGGTATCATGAGTAGATTTTTCCAGCCATTCGCAACCATACACATCCCAACATGACGTCTGCACACACATCACATCCTGCTCAATTACTATACTGCAGATTTGCTGAGGCCTCCAAAATTACAGGAAGCGCCGAAAAAGGGCGCGATCTTAATAGATGAATTCTCAGATTTAACCTTGAATTTAATAAACGCATGAGTCTCTGGAAAATTCGGAATCACCCCTCATAAAAACAAAAAAAAACCCTTTGCCGGATTTCAAACTTTGTCGATAAACAATTGCATACAACAAACACTAGTCAATCTGATGCTCATTAATTTCCAGGCTAGAAGAAAAGGCCTCTACTACACTTAACTTGTAATTAGGTGGTCCTAAAGCAGTGCGACCACATGGGGCAACATGTCAAACGCAATCTCAGATGTAATAAAAGAAATTGCCTCAGGCACTGTTCTGTAATATGATGAACTTTAAATCAGTTTGAACACAAGTTCTTTCATCAAGTACCCAGCCCAATAGTCCCATGCTGACTCAGTCTGCCTGTGACGCAAACCAAAAGACACAGGCCTTACTGACCCAGGATGACGCAAAGGCAGGCCGCAAGCCCGCCCCGGCCTTACAAAACCCATCAAGACACTTATCTGTGCGGTCCCTAAAGGCTGCAGAATATGAGACTGAATAGCTTGAGAAGACTACTGAAGCCTTACTGCATGCTGAGACTGTGCATAAACCAATGGAGACCGCCCCAACCACTTTGGGATCACTGTGTTTCCCGACTGGAAAAGATCGAAGGGTTTCAAGCCGTCTGGTAGATCAGAAACGCCTGTCTGGATGTTTCCACTCCCTGGTGACATGCTCCTCAAACTCGATAGAGTAAAAATAAAGGCTGCTGCAATTTGACTTTTTACTAAAGGAAACCTCTATCTTAGAGGTTGAGACATCCTCATCTTTGACATGAAGGGAGTCCCTCACCCCCTGCATAAGGTCTTGAACCGCTGCCGTCGTTTCATCACTTTATCTGACTCTGAGTCAGAGGGGTCCCCACTTTTTAAAGAAGCCGTATCCAGGCATGGCACTTCTATCTCTGTCCAGTGTCTGTCCGGAGTGAGTTCAGGTGACAAAGAGGAGGAGGGAGCTCTGAGCTCTCATGTCACGGTGCGACCACATGTTGACGACCCCCCTGACTGGTGAGAGCTGGGTACTCTATTACCATCCACTAGGTGAGAGCTAAAGCTCGATCACCACCGAAAATGAAAAGATAACTTCAGCAGAGCTGCGGTGCAGCGTCCACTTCCTACAGACACTAGGCTAAAAACTGATTAGCCTGACGTCAGCAGGAGGGTTATAGTCCATCGGGGCGGATCCAACTTCGGATCCAAATCTATATTCAATCTTCCATAAAATAATCGTACATATCATATTTGCAAAAAGGTAATGCAAGACAGTAGCATGCTTTTTAATGTGCTGGACTATTTGCAATACATAAAGTTAAACTTGCTGGCGTTATTACATGGGGTGTCCACTTTTTGCCCACTATTATTGATTGTTTGCAATATGGATGCATTTGGATGGATGGCTAGACAGATGGTTAGCTAGGAAGGGCACATATGTTCTTATTTCTTAAAACGTTAAGGTATACATATATAAACGGGGGGGGGGGGGGGGGGGGGGGGGGGGAGGGGGGGCACCAATATTTGCAGACGACGACCCTGAGAGATACTACTAACATTTCTGTACCTTTACAAGTGGGATAATAGCTCTAAGGTCATGATCAGACACCAGCACTTCTGCATTGCCTCTTACAGCTGCTGTGGCTGCACCAACACCTGGACCTTCCAGCTGAAATGTAATTCTCCGCGAGACAGCAAAGCCGACAGACACATTGCTCACAAGGAAATCCAAATGAGCAACAACTGGAGGGAACCTGAAAGAAAATTGTAGAAGACCCTGAAGGTTAGAGGTGAGGAAAAAAATTAAGCCAAGCAGGAAATAAAAAAAAGAGGCGAAATTAACCAATTAAAATCCAGTCTATGATTCCCTACTTAAACAGTATATGGACAATCCAACAGGAAAGGTAATATTCAATCAGTACTCCCTCTTTTTATGAGCCAAAATACAGAATAACTATATATGGTTACTATAAATTTGAAAGACCCCTGTGGCAAAGTTGAAACTAATATCTACCTTAAAGAGAACCGTCACATAGGTTATGCCGCCCCTTGCTGATACAGCACAAGCTAGTGACGAGACCTGCTGTTTTATCCATTGCTGTGTCCCTTCAACTTTCTGTAAGATGCTGTAGAGTTTAGAGTTATTTAGTGCTTCAAATCTGCAGTTTTTTCTTCGGACAGAAAAAGTCATGTAGAATCAGTTTTTTTTCATGTGCCCCGCCCACCTGAGGCTATCCTTTGGGCGGGGTCTAACCTTTGTGGGAGGTTGCTAACGACCTGCTCCATAGAATAGATTTGAGCATTAAATGCTCTAAAACTACAGCATTATTACAGAATAAGGGACACAAGGCGCTGAACAGCAGGTCTGACACTACTTGTTCTGTTTCTCAGCAAGGGGGGCATAATCTAATGTACAGGTTTTGTGCATTTCAGGCCCACAGTTGTTTCACAGTTTTTTTTTTAGCATTGGGCTGTGAAAATTTAAAAATGAAACCCAAAAACAGTAGTGGAATTGCTGCTGTTTCCCCCCCCCAGTGTTCACCGTATAAATCAGGGGTCCCCAACTCCAATCCTCAAGGCCCACCAACAGGTCAGGTTTTACTCTGGGATATTTTCCTTAGCAATATGCTCAGGTTGATTTCAATTATGCCTGGCACAGTGAGAGATGATTATTGCCAATAGCTGATTCTGTGAGGGGATCACTGAAAACATGACCAGTTGGTGGGGCGTGAGTGACTGAGAGTTAGGGGAACAACTGGTTATAAATGACATGAACCCGTATCTATATTGAGTGGTACAATTACGACCATATAAATTTTATATACTTTTTTTTAGGTTTTACTACTTTTACACAATAGAAATATGGCATTAACAATTGCATGTCTGTATACCAAATGTAAGCTGAATTGGTCACAGATCTGTAGCCTACTTCATCGCTGGATCGCCAACTGAGTGGGTTGCGGGTGTGGCTGTGAAAGTCTACCATGGAGATTATCCCATCAGGTTTTGGATAATAAATGGTGTTCACAAGACTACCCAACTAGAAATAAGGCTTCCACCCAGAACACACACACCAGATTCCCCACAAAGCTATCAGACGGTGTACTGTATAATACTGCTTTAAGGACTTTTTGACCAAATAAGTGAGATTAAAGTCAACATTGTCTAAAATGTATGTTTTAGTTTCAATGTTTATATAATCGATGGTTCTCTAGACTAGGACATATTCATATTAAAAGCTTTAACAATCCCACCAAAAGGCAGATTCATTTGTGAAAGCAAAGCCAACTCCATTTGGTCATTATGATACAGGAAATTCATTGATTATTATTATTATTTATTTTAGAGTGCCATTGATACCAGGGCACTGTACATTCAAGGGGGTTACATACATAACATAGGTCAAACAAGTACAATGGTGACAATTTGTGACTAAGAAGTGGTACAGAGGGAAAGAGAACACTGCCCGCGAAGGCTTACATTCTACAAGGAAGGGGAAAAGAGACAGAAGGTGAGGGGCAGACATGTTTGTGGGGGTGTATGGGAAAATCCTAAAAGGAGATGGGTTTTTCAGGTTGCTTTTGAAGCTTGGTGAAGGTGGAAGAGAGCTGATGTGTTGGGGGGCAGTGAGTTCCAGAGTAGGGGGAATCAGAGAGAAGTCTTGGAGATTTAAATGGAGGACCCGGCAAAAAAAAATTGCTAAAAGAGGGGGGATATCTGGAATTTAGGGCAGAGATGTATGGAGGAGAGAGCTTATGGAGAGCCTTGTAGGTCATGGTTCATAACTTGAAATTAATTCGGTGGGCAATGGGTAGCCAGTGAAGGGACAGGTAGAAGAGTAGCGAGGAGAGAGGTGGATAAGACGGGCAGCAGAGTTGAGGATGGATTGAAGTAGTCTAGGCGGGAGATGACAAGGGCATGGACCAGCATTTTTGTAGTAACAGGGTTAAGGAATGAGCAGATTCGTGAAATATTTTTCAGGTGGAGGTAAGGGTTTGGATGTGTGGTTTGAAGGACAAAGTGGAGTCAAGGGTTATCCCAAGGCAGCGGACTTGCGGTACCGGTGAGATTTTGAGCCATTGACTGTGACAGAAAGATCAGGTGGAGGGATGGAGTGGGACGGTGGAAAGATGATGAATTCAGTTTTCTCTACATTAAGTTTTAGGAGACGGGAGGAGAAGGAGTATATGGATGATAGACGGTTTGGGATCCGGGACAGTAGAGTTAATATCTGGGCCGGAGATGTAAAGTTGGGTGTTATCAGCATACAGGTGGTATTGAAAGTCATGTGATGCTATGAGCTAACCCAGATCAAGAGTGTAGAAAGAGAAGAGTAAGGGACCCAGGACTGACCCCTGGGGGACAGAAAGAGAGAGGGCACTGAATGTCTGATCTAGTGAAGCATGAGGAGATCCAGGAAAGGAAATTGATCTCACACTAACCACCATTCCTTTTAAGTTAAGCCATATATAAGAGCCTTCCTACTGAGTTTTGACCTCAAGAGAAAAGGGTTTGCTTTATTTTGAGTCTAAACCTGTTTAAGACTTCAAGAAGAAACCTTTTTTTTTTTTTAAAAAATCTTAAAATTTTTTAAAACCCTAACTGGAAAAATTTTTTTTAAATTCTTTTCCCCAAATCCATGTGATTCAGAAACTGTGTTCCGAGAGAAACCTTGTTTTTAAAAATTTCAGTTTTTTTAAGTTTGGTGGGTTTACAACCCTTTATTTGTGAAAAATATCTAAAAGTCATTGGGCCCTTTAAAAAATTTTTGCCAATTTCAAACTACAAAAAATTTTTTCCTGCATCTAAGGCAAAATAATTAAAACCACCCCAAAAATATCAACAACTGGCATCTTCGCTATGTCTACTATGTGTTGGCATTATTTTTTTAAATGTCTTGATTTTTTTACGATATTGTGGGCTTTTTGAAATTTGGTACAAAATTTTTTCCCCATGTTTCAAGAAACAATTTTCAACCCCAATGGGGGGGTTTTTGGGGACCAGTCCAGACTTTGAGGGGCCTGTATGTTAGACAACTCCCATAAATGACTCTACCTAAAAAGGGGTGTAGTGAGTATATTGACCCCAACAGGTTTTTTCACAGATTTGTTATTTTTACATTCCCGCTGTAAAAATTTGAAAAAAAAAATTTAATTTTTTTTTTCCCAAATTTAATTTGGGAAAACCCGGGAAAAAAAAAAGCATTACAAAAAATTTTTTCCCCTAAATTCTTCCATTTCGGCAACCCCCCTTTAACATAGTGTAAACTGGGGTTTTGGGCACATTGTAGGGCGAAAAAAAGGGAGGGGAGCGCTATTGTTTTTTGGGAAACAAAAAGTTTTTTGGTGGATTTTCATGTTCCCTTTTAGAAAAGGGCCCCCCCCAAACCACCAGAACAGGTGAAACGTCATGAAGTCACCCCATTTGGGATTCAACACCCCTCAAGGAACTCGCCTAAGAGTTTATCGTGCATTTTTGGTCCACGGTGTTTTTCAGTTTCTTGTTAAGATCATTGGAGGAAAAAACCCCCAAAGGGGTTTATGGGGCGCTTGCCATAAGGGCTCCCCTTTTGGCGGACCCCAAACCCACTTTTTGGTTTTTGACTTATCCTTTTTTCCGGGACGTCAGGCTAAATAAAAATTTCTTTCTTGTCAGTAAAGCGCTCCCTTTTTAATGCCTATTCAGGGGGCCCTTTAAAAAAGGTTTTATTCGGGTTTCATTAATTAGTTTAAAGAAAATTGTAAATTAAAAAAAATTTTTAATTTTGGCGGTTGGGAAATTTTGCTTCTTTTTCCGGTTAGAAGATTTTATCCCCTTTTTTTTTTTTTTACCCCTTTTCCCCTAGTTCCCGGCCAACTCGGTCTGCTCCTGGGAGCAGGGGTTTGGGATGATGACTCATTCCTTTTCTGTTTTTTTATCTTGAAAAAAAAGGGCAAATTTACAAAAATTTAACTGAAAAGGTTTTAACCCTTTTTAGCTCTGTAGCCATGTGCATCCCTTTTAACCAAACCTGGTTTAAAGTTTTTGTGGTAAGGAGTTCACGTTTTGGGGGAGCAGAAAAAAAGGTCCTTTTGGGGAAATCGGGGGGGAAATGGAAAAGGGGGAGGTTTTAAGAGTTTAAAAAGGCGGGTGATGAAAAGGGGGAAAGAGGGGGGGGGATAGGCTTTGAAGACCCTTGTATGTTTTGGTATTTAATTTAAATTTGAATTTATTTAGGAATGGGTGGGCCGGTGGAGAATTTGGCAGAGGGGAAAGGCTGAAGAATTACACGGCATTTGAAAATGGATTAAGGGCTGTTGAAGGGGAGGTGTGGAAAGGAAATTTTGATTGCAGTAACCTAGGTGGGAAGTGATAAGGGCATGAAAAAAGGGATTTTTTCAGTAAAAAAGTCAAAAAAAGGAAAAATTTACTGGAAAATTTTTTTTAAGGGGGGGAAGGCGCGGGAAAGGGGAGGGTTTTAAAAAGACAGAGCAGTGTTGTCGGATATCCCAAGGCAGCAGATTTGTGGGACTGGAGAAAGACATTGACAGTGATAGATGGATAAGCTATAGAAGTTAAATTGAGGGAAAAGAAAGATGATGAACTCATTTTTTTTTTGATTGAGCTTTTAAAGGGTTTTTTTCCTATTAAAATAATATCTTTTAATGATGGGGACTTTCCAAAATAACCCCTTTTCCCAATTTAATCATTTAGCATAGCATTTTTTTTTGCTAATTAAGTGTCTAGAGCTAAATTTGAAGCCTGGGGTTTGGCCACGCCCACTTTGCTGTGATTGGCTACCTGATATTTAGGTCAACCACTGGACAGGACAACCCTCCTTTTCGGTGATGTTCCCTTGCTTTCTCTTTTGTTTTACCCCCACTGAGGGGTTTTTTAAAATTTTAAAACCCAAAAGCTGCTCTACACAGCTCCAGGGCAGTTCAGATGAGAAGGATCTAGGCAATGCTAGAGTCACTCCCCCCACCTATATAAACACACACATAATACACTTGCTAGAACAATAAACAGTTGTCCTTTTGTGAAATTTTTAGGGGGGTTGTATGTTAACTGCCTACACCAATCCCCCCGGGGTTTGGTTAAAAGGGTTTGGGAAAGGCCTAGGGGGAAAGGTAACATCCTTCCTTTCCCAACCTTGCTCAAAAGGAAGGGACTATGAAAACTAAGGAATAAAATTTAAATTTTAAAAAGTTTAAATTTTTCCCTATTGCCCCCTCCTTTAAAGGAAAAAAATTTTTTCCCCTTCCCCGCCGGAGACTTTTTTGGGGCCTCTTGACAGAGGCCCCATTTTTAAATTTCTGTCATGTTTTACTTTTGTGAGAAAAACTTTTTAAAATTTTTTCCTTTATTTGTGTTTCCCAGAGACTGTTTTCTGTGCACATTGTGCTATAAGTTATTTAAGTTTTTTTGGGCCCAAAAAAGTTTTTTTTGTGAAAATATCAAATTATCGTGAAAAATGTAAAAAAAATTTAAACCCCAATTTTTAAAACTTAAAAAATTTCTGCATGTAAGACAGTTTGTTTTCCACTAAAAATTTAGTTTAAAACCTAGATCTCCCAATATTTTGGGGCTTTATTTTGGCTTTTTTTTTTAAAGGTTTTTTTTTTTTTTAGGGACATTAGGGGGCTTATAAATTTAGTGAAATTTTTTAAAATTTTCAAGAAAATTTGAAAAAATTAAAAATTTTTTTTGGGGAAAAAAAGTCCTTTTTTAACGTGATTTTGATTGATTATGTTAGTTTCCCCCCAAAAAGGGCCCTATCTAAGAAAAAAACACCCCCCTTTAAAAGGGGTTATTCAAAACCCAAATTGGGGAAGTTTTTTAAAACCCATTAGGTGTTTCCGGGGAATTTAAAGAAAAAGTGGAAAAAAAAATTTCAAAAATTTCATTTTTTTTTTTTTTGCAGTTTTTCAATTTTTTTACATTGAAAAGGGAATACGAAATTTGTGTTAGGGAAATGAAAAAATTTTTTTTGTTTCCCCAAGATTCTGCCGTTTTCAAAAGATATCCCTTATGGGGCCCTAGTGATTTTTTGGCTCAACCACAACCCCCAAAATAGGAGGAGCCCTACTGGTTCTGGGGCCTCATTTTAATTACAATTTTATTTGGGGGCCAAATTTCAGGTTTGCGGACCCCCAAAGGGTTTCCCAAAAAACTTATAAATACCCCCTAAAAGCCCCCTTTTTTGGAAACTACCCCCTTTGGAATATTCCGGGGTTTTTGTGGTATTTCGACCCCGGCTTTTTCAAAATTTTTTTTTTTAGCTTGAAAATTTAAAAAAAAAAAAAAATTTTTTTTCCAAATTTTTAATCAAAAATTTTTTGCGGAAAATTTTTAATTTTTTAAAAAGGAATTTGGAAAAAAAGCCCCCAAAAAGTGTTAGGCAATTTTTCCCAAAGTTCGGCAATAAATTTTAAGGTGGGTGTAAAATCCCTGTTTTGGGGCATGAGGGGGTAAAAGGGTGGGGGCGCTTTTTTCCCTTTTGGCGAAACGGGTTTTTGGTTTGGGGTTTTTGTCGCATCTAAAAAGCCCCCAAAGTACTAGAAAGGGGGGAAATCTTCCAGAATTTTCCCCCTTTTTTTTGGATTCAAAAACCCCTCGGGGATTAAATTTTAAGGGGTTTTTTTGCTTTTTGGGGGGTTTTACAGTTTTTTTTTTAGTTTGGGAAAGGGAAATGGGGGGGGAAAAAAAAGGGGGTTTTCCCCCATTGTTTTTGGCTTATTTTTACGTATTCGCCATAGGGGATAAATAAAGGGAAAATTTTTTACTAGGGGGGTCGGAAAATAAATTACAATGATGAAATTTTATTTTGTTTTTTATGTTTTATTACTTTTACACAAAGAAGCGGTTTTATAAAAAAGTTTTTTTTTTAGGGTTGCCCTTTTCTGGACGCCTTTGCTTTCTTAATTTTTTTCATATCGAGCTGCTTGGGGCTTGTTTTTTACGGGGACGGTTGATGTTTTTTTTGGGGTTCCATTATGGGGGGATGTGAAAAATTTGCACTTTTTATTCAGGTTTTTGTGAGGCATTTTGTTCAAAATACAGCCCAAACCTTTTGGGAGTGTTTTTATTTTTATTTTTTTTCAGCGGGCAAATGTGCGGAAATTTAAAAGAAAATGTATTTTACCAGCAGGTTGTTAAAGTTTTCAGGATTTCCTTTTTTTTTGTAATTTTTTTTTAAAAGGTTTACTGCTTTTAAAAATAAAAAAAAATTTTTTGAAAAAAGGAAAAAAAAGTTTTTTCCCTCACCGCAGTCCCGGGGAATAAAATTTTTTTTTTTTTTTGTTTTTGTAGTGTTTTAGGGACTTTTTTTTGCGGGATGAGTTGAAAGATTTTTATTGGTAAAATTTTTGAGGGGGACAAGAAAATTTAGTTTGCTTTTTAAACCTTTTTTGGAAGGCAAAGGGGAAAAAAAAACTGCAATTAGCAGTGTTTTTTATTTTTTTTTTAAAAGCGTTTACGGGGCAAATATTTTGGGGAAAAAGTTAGTTTTACTTGTGGGTTTAGGCTATTTTCGGGGATACCCAATTTTTGTTCTTTTTTTTTGAAGCACAATTTTTTTTTAAAAAAAAAAAGTGTTTTTTTTTGGGTTAAAAAATTTTTTTTGCACGCTATCTTTTAAAAGCCAGAACTTTTTAATTTTTTCCGTATACAGAGGGTGTGTAAGGACTTATTTTTTTGCCCGGGGTGAAACTGAAATTTAAATTTTTTTGAGGTTTTTTTATCGCTTTTTATTCCCCTTTTTTGTGCTGCAGGGGTGTACAAAAATCGCAATTTGTGGCTGTTTTTTTTGTTTGGTTTTTTCGGGTTCACCGTGGGTTTTTAAAAAAGACAGATTTATAGGGTGGGTCCCCCTTTCAACGCGGCGTACCCAAATATGGGTTCTTTATTTTTTTTTGATTTTTTTGGGGGGATTTGGGGTTTGTAAAAAGGGGGGGGAGTACGTATTTTTTTTATTTTTTGTTTGTTTTTTTTTTTTCAACACTTTTTACACTTTTTTCCCCCGGGGGGAAATTTCTGAACGATCGCCGATCGGGTTTTTATTTCCCAAAAGGGATCAGCATCGTTTTAGCTGTATGCTGGTCTCCCGGCAAATGTCAGGCATGCTGCCCAAAAAATGCCCTTGTGGGCATCGTGACGTCACCAAAACAACCGGGATGCTTCCCCCCGGCCCGGGCTTTTTGGTAGAAAATCAGTAGCGGCGGTAGGCCGTTACCCGGGGCCCCGGGTCCCCGGCGCAAAGGGGCTCCTCCTGCCGCCCGCAGCTGCAAATGAAACGCATCGGGGGGTTTTAAAAACCCCCCGGCGGAGGTCCTCCGGTCGTGGGGGAAGCGGGGTTTATGCCAAACGGGAATATAACCCCCCGGTTCCATGCCCGATCTTGCGCGACGCCCGTGAGCGCACAAAATTGCCCCTTTACGTAATCATCGGCAATTTGCGGGAACCCCCACCCGAATTGCCCTATGAGTACGGAAATGTCGTTAAAAGGGGTTTAAAATTTTCAAAACAGCGGTTTTGGAAGTTTATTAAAACCCCCTTTGGTTTTTTCAAAAAATTAAAAACAAAGTGAGGTGAATTTAAAAAAATTTTTAATTTTTTTTGGCCCAAATTTAAAATTTTTTTTCCCTTTTTTTCATGTTGCTTTGGGAAATGTGAACCCCGGTAAAATGCAACTCAATTTTTCATTTTTTTTTTTTTTAGAGTTTTCCCTTTTTTGGGGCCCTTTTTTTCGTTATTTGGCTCAACCCCCAAACCTAAGAATAGGAGGAGGGGACCTACTTGGCCCTTTGGGGGGAAATTTCTTTAGGAATTTTTTTAAAGGTTTCCATTTCCCGGGTTTTCCCGGCACCTTTTAAGGGGTAAAACTTAAAAAAAAAGCCCCCAAAAAATTCCCTTTTTGGAAACACAACCCCATAAGGAAATTTTCCGTAGTTTGAGGATATGAAAAAAAACGGCCTTTCACAGATTTTTTTTTTTAGCGTTCAGCTATGAAAAAAATAAAAAATAAAAATTCCCAACAGTTGGCAATTTTAGCTGAAAAGGTTTCATTTTCAAAAGGAATCCTGGAAAAAAAACACACCAGAGTTTGTTAAGCAATTTCTCCTAAGTTCGGCAATACCCTATATGTTGGTATAAACTGCTGTTTGGGCGCATAGCAGAGCATACAAGGGAGGGAACTCCTCTAGGGCTGTATTGTGCATTCTGGGTGCACAGGTGCGCCATAGCTTTTTTTTTTTTTTTAAGCATTGGGCCATGAAAATGGAGGAAACAAAAACCTCAGTTTTGCCATTGTTTTTTGGGCTCCATTTCTACAACATTTGCTGTGCGGTATTAATGACAGGATAACTTTACTATGGAGGTCAGTACAATTGCAATGGTATAAATCTTATATAGTTTATGTTTTATTACTTTTATACAATAGAAACGTGTTTCTAAAAAAAATTGTGTTTTTAGGTCTTCATAGTCTAATAGTCATAACCTTTCTATTTTTCTATATACGGAGCTGATTAAGGGCTTGTTTTTTGCGGCATGAGTTGACATTTTCATTGGTACCCGTGTGGGGTTTAGATCACGCTTTGATCACATTTTGTTAATGTTTTGTGAGACATTTTGAACAAAATACAGTAATCCTGGTAGTGTTTTTCATCTATTTTTTACAGCGGTCACAGTGTGGTACAAATGACACTAGCTTTACAGCAGGTCGATACAATTACAGTGATACCCAATTTGTATTTTTTTTAGGTTATACTGTTTTTACACAATAAAAACACTTCAAAAAGGAAAACACGTTTTAGCATCACCATAGTCTGAGAGCAATAACTTTTATTTTTCTGTGTATGGAGCTGTGTAGCGGCCTGTTTTTTTTTTTACAGGATGAGCTGACATTTTTATTGGCATCATATCGGTGTTGCTCTCATTTCGGTAATTCTTGATTGCTTTTAAATCCGTTTTTTGAAGGAAGAGTGAAGAAAATACTGCAGTTCTAGTAGCGTTTTTTATTTTTAATATTAGCGCTTACTATGCCGTATATGTGACAAGTTGGCTTTACTCTGGGAGGTTGAGATGATTATGGCAATACCAAATTTATATAGTGTTTTTTTATGCTAAAGTGCTTTGAAAAAAAAAAAATGTTTTATGTAAAATATTTATGCATCGCTATCTGATAGCCATAACCTTTTTTATTTTTCAATATACAGATCTACGTATGGGCTAATTTCTGGCGAGATGAACTATGTTTTAATTGGTACGACTCTAGCGCTTATATGAGTTTTTACTTTTAATTCCATTTTATGTGCTGGGGGATGAACGAAAATCACAATTTTGTGACACTTTTTTATAGCATTCACCGTGCGGGTTAACATGACAAGATTTATGCACGTGGCATTACCAAATATGTGTACTTTATTTCTTTTTTGATCTTTTTTGCCATTTGTAAAGGAGAAAAGGGCAGTGTACGCGTTTTTAATTTTTTTTGTGCTAAGGGGTTAATCACCTGTGGTGGAGCGCTCTCCGGCAGCGGGTGGAGCAGGAGGAGGCTAGCTGGAATATACAGCTGGTCCCATGTTGTGATGGTTAGGGCACTGCTTGAAAGCCCGCATGATGTCCAGGACATACCTGTACAGCCTTTTGCTGGAAGTCACTTCCCTGTAGGACATACAGGTACATCCAATGTCGGGAAGGGGTTAAGGACCACCCAGAAGTTTTAGGTCATTCAATGTTAAACTGAGGGCTTTAGAACCAATTTCTACTTTATATAATATTTTCAGCTTACAAAAGTTGGACCGAGAACATTTTGTAACTTGCATCACCACTGTACGTAGTTGGCGTAAATCAGTGCAGCTCTGCTACATCTGTTGTTGACAATTACTGTAAAGTATATTTCTAAACAATGTACAATAAAATGCAGGCCACACATTATCAGGCCCTGTTCACACGGCGGATAGGGGCGCGGTTTTGGCCGCGGGTTCCGACACGGTTTCCGCGTCCAAATCGCGCCCAGTTTATTAACATGGTTTCCTGTGGGAAACCACGTTAATATTCACACGCCGCGGGTTTGGCCGCAGCTTCGGGGCCACGGCCAAACCTGCGCATGTGGAGAACTCTCCTGTCAATTCTTGACAGGGAGTGCTCTGCGCGGGGGCCACGCGGTGCTGCCGCGGGTGGTCTGCGGCTGGGCCGCGGTTTGCCCCCTGCTATTAATTTGCATGTGGGTAGACCCTCGGCGCAAGCCGCGCCCCAAACCACGCCCCACCCGTGCCGAGACCACGCCCAGTGCCAGCGCCGCAAACCCGCTTCGGGAGACGCAAGTTTGCGGCGAGGCTCAACAAGGTTTGGGCCGCAGGAACCGTGGCAAAACCCGCGGCCAAGACCGCCGTGTGAACATGCCCTTAAGCAACAGCGATGTCAGATTCAATGCACAGCCATCAGCTGCTGTCCGATCCATATATGCTGACGGACTAGACTTCAGAAAAAAAAAAAGCTGCAAACATGAGAAGGGGTTGTCCCATCTCACACACTAATGGCATATTGATAGCACATGAAATCACAGACTCTGCCAATTCCCAGCAAGGGGAAAAAGGCCAGAAAAAAACAAAGAAAAAAAAAAAAAAAATCACAGAACAATTACCAATAAGGCCCCACTAAAAAATAACCTTTAATTCCTTTAAAATATGTTAAAACTAAACACATCAATCCCGACACAACATATATATCTCACATAGAGTCAAATCTTTATTTGTTACTCACGGTTTGTTGACCCAAATGTAGCCATACATACATTGCTTCCTAATCCAGGAACAGGTGATGTAACATGCGATTCCTCTACTTTCCCTATTCAATCCTCCTGGAAAACATGGATTTTTCGTCCCAAAAAGGACAGCCCCATGTGTGGATGACTCGCCCTATTTATCCCTGACTCTATAATTAGGAGATATCTTTAGAAAAATGTGCAATAACACATCTCATATTTTTCTATACATAATTCAGAAGAAACATTGCCATGAACCCGACGCATTTCCCCCCATCCATAGTCCAATGGGGTTCATCAGGGGATAAAGAAAGATAACCTATGGCAGTGATGCACAAAAAACCCTCGATAGGGTCTTTCCCAATGCTGGTGGATTGGTGAAGTGGCACGCTTAAACTATCATTAAGACTCCTTATATGTACAATAACAAAATGCCAAAAGCAAAAGCCCCTCCTTGTCCCTTACTTACTTGCCAATAAACACATGCCGTTTCAAAATCGGCGTGTGCACACTTCTATTGCGCACTCTGTTTCCCAGAAGTTCACATCACCTCCGCCCTTACTAACGTTGCCCTTTCTTCAGTGCGCATGCGTGCCAGTATTCCTCATGGAGGCAGCTTCCGGCCTTATACAATTGTGCCAGCATTTCAGTATTCTTACTGCGCCCGTATTGGCTTTAACGCACAAGGCCAGTAATTCTTTATCAATGCAAGGTATATATGTTGTGTAGGGATTGGTGTGTTTAGTTTTAACATATATTTTAAAGGAATTAAAGGTTATATTGATAGCACATGCCCTCACTGTACGATAGGTGCCACATGTATCAAAAACAGGCACCCAAAAGTCTCATTTTAGAATAGTTCCAAACACAGCGATGTTTGAAGCAAGACTTCTTGTGCCCGTTGTCAATAATAATTGAAGTTTCTATCTCTGGGACCAGGACTTAACATATCAGTATGTCAATGTATGAGATGAGACAACCCCTTAAAAGTTAAGGTAAGAGGGTATGCTGACTTATCAATTACATAATGCATTGTGCGTTGAGAGGCTGCTGAAACTGAACCGTTCTGCAGTTCACCATCGGTCAGGTCGGCACTATAAACTGGGAGTGGTGCTAAATTTTTAAAATTTTAATGCCCACAAAACCTCTTGTAGAGTTGCCTTGTATGCCTGTGAAATTACTGCACCCTCCTAAAAGGGGTTGTATACCTCACAAAAAAAAACAATCAAGCGCTCCAGGGCCCCCAATAAAATAAAGTTCTATTCACCTTCCTCCGGACCCAGAGGCACATCTCTCCATTCTTCTGTTGACACACCATTGCTTCTGAATGGGGACATTACCACTGTGGGTACTGATTGGCTGGAGTGGTCATGTGCCACTAACATAATACCGATTGGAAGAGAACAGCTCCGAATGGTGATGTAAGTAGAGGCATGTGACCACTACAGCCAAACAGCGACCGCAGCGGGGACCGTTGGAGGCGTGTCCACAAAAGACCAGAGAGATGGGCCAATGGGACCGGAGAAACGGGAGTAGAATTTTATTTTTTTTTTACTCGGGTAATGGAAGCTATTGAAATATTTTTTTTTTTTTTTTTATGGAGGTGGACAACCTGCATAATACCACATTAACTATTATTTGCCTGAATACATATCAAGAGATAATCTCTTTAAGGGTATGTTCACATAATTGATTCATCCATGGGAAAAAAAAATCAGTCAAGAAACCCACAGTTGAAATTTATGGTGTTACCCTCAGATTTCTGCTGTAGGTTTTCTATTGCGAGGTTCAAGTACAATTGAGTGTTTTCTTAAAAAAAAATTAATGGAGAGTGCTGTGAATGCGCAGCCAAAGAGGATTACCTGGGCTTGTTCTCAACAAGTCAGGTCCCAATAATACCTGCTGACTGTTTTTAAACTTTTGCTTTTCTTCAATAGGATACGACTACTGTGACACGGCATTTAAAATCAAGCAGTGAATACAGACAAGAAAAGAAACAAAAAAACATACATGATTGAAATCATTCAAAGGATCAACAGTATCAATGAAACATACAACGAGATGGGTGCTATACTACAGCCAACTACGATTCACAGGATGTCCAAATCTGTAGTATGCTCTTCCACATGAGTATTTACAATATGGTCTACAAGTGCAGTTATAATGAAGTTTTACAGTGGGAATCTGAAACTAAATATATCAAAATTTCCGGGGCGTGTCTTGGCCATGCAGCTGTGAGGACGCACATCTTCAGGGCTCCGTGCTTTTCAATTTTCAAGTGGCTAGCTTCGGCGGATTAGAATGGGGAAAAACTCCAGAAAGAGGGCTGCTAAGCTCCTACCTCAATCCCCGTCGTCCCAGGGGGATATTGAATCCTTTTTCGCCCGTGTGCCGCCTAACTCCGGCAAGCCGGGAGCTGATGGCAGCCCCACAGAACATGGCGCCGGCCATGCTGTCCCTCGCCATGCGCCTGAGCCCTCGCCGCGGCAGCACCTACCTCCGGTCCTCGCTCCGACAGCGGGCTCTCCTCCTCCGGCGGCACTCAGGCATCCGGACCCGCCGCTGCCACCGGGGACCACGTGTGGACCGGCGGAGCCATCCCGCGGCCGCGACTCTGATGCGGGCGCAGGGAAAGAAGGCTCCTTCCCTCTACCTCGCGGGCAGCAGGCTCGCTCACCGCCTGCGGAGCATCGGCCTAACCAGGCCCTACCCGCACCTCGAGCTGATCGCACGGAGCTGAACGCCACCCGCACCGCAGTGTGCACAGTCCCGGTGGAGGTGCACGTGCCCAGGATGGACTGCCTCGCCTCTCCTGCCGTCTCTCCTAAGAGCGCTACAGGTACCGGGACAGGGCTGGGAGACGAGACTTTGCTCATTGACATGGAGGCTGTACTCCCTTCCCCTGTTGCTCTTATGGAGACCTCTTGCCCCCCGCAAAACCTCTCCAACACCCTCCTAATCCCTCCTCTGGATAACACTTCTGGGCACTTGGGAGCTTCTGCCCAGCTGGGGTCCCAGTCAAGTCTGGCGTCCACCCCTATGGCCCCCCAGTCCTCATCCTGGACCACCCTGGCTGGAGGGATCACTCAGTCCCAGGACGTGACCTTCCCCCTGGATCACCCTGCTAAGGGGCCTCCCTCTTCTCCGGCCATGGAGCACCCCTCTCCACTGCACCACTCGAGATCAGAGGTGTCACCGCCTCCTCTATCCCACCGACAGGCCTCACTTCCTGCACCCCAGTGGCACACGGCCTCTCTCACAGCGGCGCAACCATCACCCCAGTGGTCCACGGGCTCGTCCTGGGACGGTCACTTGCACAGGTCTCCCGTTGCCTCGACCCCCCGTGCTGAGTCTGGACTCTTGGAAGTCTCCCATTATGGCCCTGCTTCTACCCCTGTCAAGGGCCCCCAAGCTCTGGGTCAACCCTCCTCACCTTCCTATATGGCCTGCTCTGCTGATGAAAAATTGGTCACCCTTGCCGACCTACGACAACTTACCCAATCACTATTGTCAAGATCCGATATCTCCCGGTTGGCGCAACAGGTTGCTGCTGAGTGCAAGCAGGAGTTCGCTGCGGTCCGCGCAGAATTATCAAATCTTAATACCAAAGTCTCCACCTTGGACCAAGCCCAAGAATCGTCGACGGCATCTATTCAGGCATTGCAGTCTACCACAGGCCAGCAGTCTACCCAGATCTTCACTCTCCAACAGCAGCTCGACGACTTGGAAAACAGGAGCCGCCGCAACAACATCCGGATTCGTGGATTACCTGAAACAGTGGCTGCGGCGGATATCTACACTGTCCTCACTACCATCTTCAACGATTTACTGGGTCGGCCCCCCAGTACCTATATAGAGATGGACAGAGCGCATCGAGCATTACGTCCTCCTACCATGGATCCTACACGGCCGCGGGATGTGATTTGTAGAATCCATTTTTTCCAATTAAAGGAAGACATTATGCGACAAGCCCGGCAGCGCCAGTCTATTGTCTTTCAGGATTCGCCACTGCTGCTCCTACAGGACCTCTCCAGACACACACTCGCCCAACGTGCAGCCTTGAAACCTTTGCTGGCTGTGCTCAAAGACCGGGGTATCCCTTATCGCTGGGGTTTCCCCTTCGCCTTGTTGGTACGCAAGGGGGATAAATCTTTGTCTATTCGCTCCCCGGATGACATACCGTCCTTCCTCCAGGAACTGAACATCCAGAACGTTGTCCTGCCGCCCTGGCCTACTCCTGCTGTCCCTTCTACCGGGCAGGCATCTTCTACACGGGACCAGCTGCCAAGGAGGCCTCGTCGGCGTCGATACCCCACTGACTCTCCGCCTTCGCACCCCGCGTGACTCGGATGTTGCGCTATTTAAGGAACTCGGTATCCTTCTCACTTTCAGAATCCTTTTGCATTGGATCCGGCCTGCCTGTTGCGGATTTGTCCACTAGATGGCGCTAAGTGTCCTTTTTCTTTTTTCTCAAGATTGGTTTAGATCTCCCATCAGTGGTGATACCTCTGTATTGTAGCAATGTACTTCTTTAAGTGTCTTACTACGGACCTGCATGGCGGGTTCTGGGGCCCTGGTGGTGCTACATGGATAGTGGGCGTGGCCATTATGCGGCAGCAGCTCCGCCTTTTGCAGTATCGCACCCCACTCCTATACCTTTTCTGGTTATCCCGAGCTGGGATACACACCGGGGCTCCAGAGGCGTCATGTTGGTGTCTTGTCTGCCAGCTGACATTAAATTGAAATCGCAGAGAATGCTCTTTTCATGCTAGAATGTTTGTCTTATGATATCTCTGGGTTCTAGCAATGTACACTGTTATGTGCCTTACTTCGGGCCCGCATGGCGGGTTCTGGGGCCCTGGTGGTGCTACATGGATAGCTGGCGTGTCCACTATCCGGCGGCAGCTCCGCCTTGTGGAGCATTGGCCCCCCCTTTCTGTTCCCTCTCTGGATAATCAGATCTGGGACATGCACCAGGGCTCCGAAGACGTCATGTTGGTATACTAGTTGCCGGCTGGCAGTATATTGAAATTGCGGAGAATGTTTTTTTTCTTCATGTTGGATTGTTTATGTCTTATACCTTATACTGCCCTCTCCTCTTGCCCGGACGCCTTCCTCCCATTCCCCTTCCCTCCTCTCTTTTCTTCAGTGAGTTGCGTTATGCCGGAGCTCGCTACTTTCATTATGTCTGCTTCAGATTTGCGGAGCCCAGATATGTGACGCCTGCTCCTTTATCTGTGTCCTCCCTTACCTCTTTTCTTTTTTAACGTACCCCCCGTTAGGTTCTAGTCCCAGTTGAGGCTTCTTCGAAGTCTTGGGATTATTGACTTTATATAGTCTAAATTTTTTAGATCCGGCTGCAGACTAAATTTTTTTTGTCTGTTCTAGGAACTCTCTCCTTCCCCCTCCCTCCCCCCCTATTGGAGGCGTGTCTTGCCTTTGAGTATACATGGCTGACCTAACGGTGGCCTCGTTTAATGCAAAGGGACTTAATACTCCTGAGAAAAGGTCCCAAGTACTATATCACTTCCATAGGCAGAAAGCCCAAATAGTTTTCTTTCAGGAGACCCATTTTAAAGTAGGCCACGCCCCTGTTATTCGTAATAAGTTCTATCCCAAGTGGTTTTTTGCCAATAACCAGGAGTCCAGGTCCAGGGGAGTGGCCATTGCCTTGCACAGATCATTGGCTCACCAGGTTCTGGACTGTCAAGTGGACCCTCTGGCCCGTTATCTTATTTTCTGTCTTAAGATCGAAGGTTGTGAGTTTACTCTGGTCAATGTCTATGCCCCCAACCAGGGGCAGGTGGCCTTCTTTCAGGGATTGGTGGATGTGCTGACCCCGCTGGCAAGAGGCAGGATTATATTTGGAGGAGATTTTAATGCTACTCTCGACCCAACCCTTGATAACTCCACGGGAAAATCCACACTTTCGTATCGTGCCATCAAACAGATTCGGAAGTCCCTAAATCTATTCCAATTATGCGACGCCTGGCGAGTACAACACCCGGGTGATAAAGATTATTCCTTCTATTCAACGCCCCATAATTCTTATAGCCGAATTGATTACCTCCTGGTCTCACATAGTTCTCTCTCTTGGCTGTCCTCAACTTGGATAGGTAACAGAATCTGGTCAGATCATTCTCCTATTTTTTGTAAGCTCTCTGTTCCCTCTTGTTCAAAACCGTGCTGGTCTTGGCGACTCAATGAGTCTTTACTCCTAGACACTGTATGTGTCGCCGACCTTACCAAATCTATAGTCCACTTTACGTCGGACCATTTGCACGACACCACTTCCCCGAGTACACAATGGGAAGCTCTTAAATGTGTACTACGGGGTGTTCTGATAAAGCACGGTGCTAGACTAAAGAGAGACAGAGCTTCCAAATTAACAATGGCCCTTCAGAGAGTTGAACGCTTGGAAACCGCCCACAAACGTGCTCTCTCCCCGGAGGTTTTGGCAGATCTTCTTGTGGCCCGACTGGAGGTTAAGCGTCTTCTAGAACTTTCATGGAGGCGTTTCCTGCAGACGGGTCGCAGTAGATTTTATGAGTACGGAAATAAACCGGGTCGTTTATTAGCTCGTGCCTTGCGCCAACAGATTGCGAGATCCCATATCCCCTGTATAAAGACAGCCACTGGCCATGTTGTGCACACGACCCCTGAAATTAACGCTACCTTCCACTCCTTCTACTCCAATTTATACAATCTCCAGCCTACCTCTTCTCCCCCGGTGGAATACCCGCCCCGTGGTGCAGTCCCACGTCTTCAGGAATCAGTTATCTCAGACTTGGAGGCACCCTTTACAATGCCTGAACTTTCTGCTGTTATCAAGTCCCTCCCAGGAGGGAAGAGCCCGGGCCCTGATGGCTTTACTGGTAAGTTCTATAAGACTTTCCAGGATCTCCTCTCTCCGAAGCTACTAGAAGTCTTTAATTCTATTTCACCTGCTAACCCCTTCCCACCACAATCCACAATGGCTCATATTGCGGTCATCCCTAAACCGGGAAAAGATCCCTCCTCCTGCGGTAGCTACAGGCCCATCTCCTTATTGAATGTTGATTTAAAAATTTATGCCAAGTTATTGGCTAACAGATTAAACCCATTGCTGCCCAGTTTGATACACCCGGACCAGGTGGGTTTCGTCCCGGGGAGGGAGGCCCGCGACAATACCCTGAAGACTTTGGATATTATTCATCTTGCCCACACGCAGCGTACCCCATTGATGGTCCTCTCCCTGGACGCCGAAAAAGCTTTTGACAGAATTTCCTGGACCTCTCTGTTGTCTTCTCTTCGGCGTCTGGGGATAGGCCCGTCTTTTTGCTCTAAGGTCATGGCCCTCTACGGTTCTCCGTCTGCCCAACTCAGAATAAATGGTTCTTTATCTGACCCCTTCAGCATTTACAACGGTACTCGTCAGGGATGCCCCCTCTCTCCGTTATTGTACATACTTGTGATGGAGAACCTGATGGCTGCGATCCGCTCCAACTCGGACATCAAGGGAATGGTAATTGGAGACCATGAATATAAGTGCTCGGCCTTCGCCGATGACCTTCTGGTTTATATTACGGATCCGCTGACTTCCATGCCGGCACTGATGTCCGAGTTGGAGAGGTTTGGATCTTGGTCGAATTTTAAGGTCAATGTCTCTAAATCTGAGGCCATGAGTGTTAATCTCCCTTCTGCAGACCTTGGACTACTTAAGTCGTCATACCCTTTTGCGTGGCCACACAGCGGTCTTACTTACCTAGGTATAAAGATTCCCACCGACCTCTCCAAACTATTTGCCTCCAATTTTGAACCCCTACTCCGGAAAATTTCTGCCGACTTGGAGGGCTGGAGCAGGAGAGAGTTCTCCTGGTTTGGCAGAGTGAACATTCTTAAAATGACCATTCTGCCCCGTTTACTTTATCTGCTCCAGACTGTCCCAGTGCTTATTCATAACTCCTTCTGGCAGCGGGTTAGGCGTGTATTTACGACTTTCATCTGGCCATCCGGCCGCCCTAGGCTAGCTTACGCTACCCTGATTAGGCACAAGAGCGTTGGGGGTCTGGGCCTGCCAGACTGCAAAAAATATTATATGGCAGCTGCATATTCTAGGGTCCTGGACCTGGTGACCCCGGGGGGTGATAGGCTTTGGGTCCGGTTGGCAAGAGCGGTGTGCCCTTTGTCTTTAGCGTCGCTCCCCTGGATCTGGACTAGCTCTTTGGGGAATACATACCTAACGTCTTATACCACCCGTCATACTCTGGCCGCAATTGTGACTTATAAGCTCTCCTACAACTTAATTGATAGGTCGGGTCCTTTCCTCCCCGTCTCTGACAATCCTGCGTTCCCCCCTGGCCTAGAAGTCCCTTCCTTCCTAGGAAGCTCTAAAACGAACCCACTGCGATTGTACAATTTTGTGCTTGGGCCTACTATTGTCCCGTTTCTTTCTCTCCCTGCGGAAGTCGTGGGTAACCCTTCCTCAGCTTTCCAATATACTCAGCTCCGACACTTCTTTTCCTCCTTGAAGGAGGCGGTTGACTTTAAGAGACCCCTTTCCGCATTCGAGAGGATGTGTCTGCGGGACTCCCCCCCTAGACACACCATCTCCATTATCTATAAGGAGCTGTCCGCTTCGCATTCTACGACACTCCCGTCTTATTGTGCAGCCTGGGAGACGGAGCTGAGTAAATCTTTCTCACAGGACCAATGGTACCGCTGTTTTACACTTGCACACAAAGCGGTCATAGCTACCAGAGCACAAGAGACTAGCTTTAAGGTTATCTCTAGGTGGTATAGGGTCCCCTCTCTATTACACCGGTGGTTTCCCTCAGTGCCGGATCTCTGCTGGCGCTGCGGGACGGAAATAGGGACCATGTTGCATACTTGGTGGGGCTGTCAGGTTTTGCGAGGCTTTTGGGATGTGGTTTACGACATTAGTGAGAGTCTGACTGGCTTGGAGCTCCCGAGAACGCCCGAGGCTGCTCTTCTCTTTATGTTTCCCATGCCGATCCCGACATTTAAGAGATCGTTGCTGAGGCACCTTCTTCAGGCGGCCAAGACAGTTATTCCCAGGCATTGGAGGTCTCCTGACCCCCCCACGATCACGGAGTGGATGACAGAGGTCACTCATACGTACCATATGGAGGAACTTCTAGTATCCTCTGATACACAGGTCCAACAATTGACTAGAACGTGGTCGCCTTGGCTTTCCTACCAATCTTCCCCTGCATTTCGGGCTACTTTGCGTTAGGCTGGCAATGCACCCCTTCTGCTTAACTCTCTAGAATTTTCTTGCGGTAGTGCTCCTGTTGGATTGCTATGGGACCCTCTTGGGTGAATTCACGCCTCCATACCCTAACCCCCCCCTTATTTTATTTTGTTTCTTTTTGACTTATAAATGGTTTTCTTTCCTTCCATTAGGATGAGTATAATGCTTTCTTCGGGGTTTTCGCCCTTGATATTCTTTTCACATACATACTCGAATTGTTATTTTTCGTATTACACCCTCATTTGATTCATCGATTTCATACTCTTAAACCTATCTGTATGTTATTGGTATGGTTAACTTATTTGTCTTCTGACCTTTTCTTTACTCGGGACTTTGCAAGTCTCTTTGTTACTTGTTTGTTTGTATTTTGCCTGACTTACCTCAATAAAGCGTTTTGAATTATAAAAAAAAAAAAAAATAAAAAAAAAAAATTCCACACAGCTGTAGGGCAGGCTCAAATAATCAATGCACTGGTGGGCTTCAATCACCCCAGTGGGACGTTGCATTGAAAAACAATTTAAAATTAGTTGCCCAAAAATAGTTCGTTTGTTTGCCAGTGATTTTGTAATGTTACAAGGATGTAATTCTACCGCTGTACAAAGCATTGGTGCGTCCTCACTTAGAATATGCTGTTCAGTTCTAGGCCCCAGTTTATAGAAGAGATATAATGGTGCTAGAGAGAGTACAAAGACGAGCAACCAAACTTATAAGGGGAATGGAGAATCTTAGTTATGAGGAGGGGTTAGTGGATTTGAACTTAGTCTTGAAAAAAGATGGCTTCGGGGGGACATTATGAATTTATATAAATAGTCCATACAAAAAGTATGGGGAAAAATTATTTCAAGTGAAGCCCCCTCAAAAGACAAGGGGACATTCTCTTCGACTAGAGAGAAAAGGATTCAATCTCCAGAGGAGAAGAGTGTTCTTCACTGTAAGAACTGTGAATCTGTGGAATAGCTGCCTGAGGAGCTGGTCACAGCAGGAACTGTAGAGCGTTTCAAGAAAGGCTTAGATACCTACCTGGAACTAAAGAACATTCATGCGTACGTAGCTATGTAAAATTCTGGATCCTGGCTGGTGGAGGCTCTGGGGTCAGATATAGGGTCTCCACTGGAGCAGATTGGTTCTTGTCTTGTGGGTTCCAGGGCATTAACCAGTGGTGCGGCTGTGTTTAATGTCCTTGTCTCTCTCCCTTCACCCATATTTTCCCCACCCTTGGTTGAACTTGATGGACACGTGTCTTCTTTCAACCGTACTAACTATGTAAAAGAGGTGATACTTTTTTCACAGAACTTTGAATAAATATTTGCCTTTTAAAAACAAATCAAATAATTTTTTGCTATTTTTTTTAAATCCACACAGACAATGGATCTACATCTGTTTTCTCACCTACGATCTGAAGCTGTTCTTTGTGTTAGATGTCCTGTCACGGTATGGTGCTTGGCACCTCTCTGTATCTCAGTCTTTATAGCCCAGGTGTTAGGAGCAGCAGAACGTGCAAACAGGAGTTCCAGTCCAATACGGCAGCGCACTCTAGAACACAGAAAAGTATATGATGTTAAATCTTGCATATTATAGATAGAATACTTAGTAACAGAGTCATTTAACTTCTCACCTTAAAGTGAAGCTAGTATGTGTCCAATTATGCCTTAGACTGACCGAGGCAGTGAACACCTCTCCAGGTAACAAAGTCTTGTCAGGAAGTGTGATTGTCACAAAGTCCCCCACATTGAGATGCTGAACCTTTGGTGAGCTCATGCCAACGATTTGTACAAACCCAGCAGTCTCTGAACCTTCATGCGAGTACTTGCAGTCTTCAGAGACAGAGTAATTTAGAGTTACATTCACCTTGGTTGACATAAGGTTGAACCAGGATGGTGAAAAAAGAAGCTCCACAACACACACATCATAAGGAAGCTGAAAAAGTGAAGGATTGTATATTACAATTCAGTTTTAATCAACTAAGGGTCATAAAAGGAATAAAACAACACGACTTGTAAAAGGGTCAATAACATTATATATACACACAGTGGGGAAAATATTTGATACACTGGTGATTTTGCAAGCTTTCCCACCTTCAAAGAATGGAGGTCTGTAATTTGTATCGTAGATACACTTCAACTGTGAGACAGCGATACAAAAATGTTTTTTTATTTTTTGGGGGGATTCTCAGATGTGCAACAAATAATTATACAGTTTTTATCAAAGTAGATCATAGACCCCCCCTAAATGGACACACTAATGGCGAGCAGTGGGGGGTCCCTAATCTGCAACAACTACTCTGTCTCCTGCTATATAAAACAGAAAATGGGGAAACACTGTGGAGTCAAAGCCATCTGTACAGTAAAGCTATGTTCAAACAGTATTTTAAGGTTATGTCTAAACGGCAGCGACTTGCTGTTGGATTTTTAGGCAGATTTGGTATTTAGAATCCGCAAAAATCCGGCTGTAAATCATCCCGATGGACCTCAACAGAAAATCCACAGCTCACATTTTCTGAGGTTGAATTTCAAAATCGCAGGTTTTGAAAGGCAACTTAGAACATTTTCTATAATTCACTTGTAACTGTTTGAAAGGGGGCGCCCAAAATTTGAAAACCATTGCAAGAACCCGACAAAAACACAAAAACCAAGTGTAAAATACTGATCGAATTCCGATTAGAATCTGACCAATATTTTGTCTCTGCCGTGTAGATGTAACCCAAGGGTATGTTCACACGGCTTAATTGTGGGGCCTACAGTACGCCCTGTAAGTAAGCCGGGTGTTCGTGAGTCGCTGTGAGTGGCGCATACTCCTGCGGCGAAGGGGGGCGGCGGCATGGCTGTAATGATTGGGGCGCATTTCGCTCATATTAGAGTGCAGTACGCTTGCAATACGTGGCGAAATGCGTCCCAAAATAAGCCGTGTGAACTTACCCTAACCCTCTGCTTCGAGTTTATTTTGAGAAAGCTCCCAATGCATGTCAAGAGTGTCCAACTGGTTACATTAAACACCAAAAAGATTGCTTTTTTTTCTGGCCAGTAGTCGTGGACTATGTAACTTCATCAGTTAAATGTATTGCAATGTATGTCACAGGCATCCCTTTATCAGATACCCTGGGAAGCACCAGTGATGTCACTGTCCATATACAGGTAGTTACCGCTTCAGTGTCTCATGAGAGAGGGGTAGGGCGGTCCCTCTTTTCGTCCTCCTTTAGCTTGGTGGAACTGGTGAAAGCCACCTAACCCACAGAATGTGGTCAGCAGTGATACCACACTAGAGGAGGAGAGGAATACAAATTGCCTGTTTGTACAGTAAGATCATTGGGGCTTTCCCTAGAGAACACGATCCTCCGCCTCTAGAGTATAAAGACGCCGACACCTGCAGGGCGGCGATACTGCTGAAAGTGACCCAACAGACTTATTACAGCACATTTATCAAAACCATTTAACTGAAACAGTGTGAAGCTAGAGAAGACAGTCTTAAAGAGCAGCACATTTATCACAGAGTTGATCATTTGTGGAGCATGCTAGTCTAACTTTACACTTTTTATTAGGCCCCAAATAGCGCCAGAATTTCAGCACTTTTTTTCCCATGGTGTCAAATACGAAGCCATGTCCACTTCCCTTTAGTCATGATAAGTGCTGACGTGTCTAGAAACCGTGCCTATGTATGATAGATAGCATAAATGCTTCTTTGGAGGTTTCCATGTAATGTATTGCCCTTTTAGCAGTGGTGTGCCACTGGTGTGTGTATGTATGTATGTATGTATGTATGTATGTATCGCAACCCTGCCAGTGGCACCCGGGTTCACATTGTGTTTTTCAGAAATGTTTTTTTGTGCAGAACTATACGTTGGATTTGGCATATATTGCTTTTAATCTATATAGGGAGGAAGGGGTGCCTCCATTTTGATTTCCTGCACTCCACCCACCTTCACAGGCTGTTATAAGTGCATCATGTTTGCAAGGTTGGTGTTTTTTTATTTTTCTCTCTGGATAATGGAGGTCGGTTGACCCTATGAGAAGTCTGAATTTGGCTCTATTGAGAGGTAAGGATAGCGTAGGACCACCCGCCTTGAGATCCCGTTGTAAGCCGTGGGTGGCTTAAACATTTTTTGATCAAAACGTGTGAACTAAGAATCTCAAAGTTTTTTTCATATAGAAACCGTCTAAAACACATAATAAATGCAGCCTAAACAAATTAGCCCCTTTTGTCTTGGGTGGCTGTCAGCAGTAAGGGTATGTTCACACGGGGTAATTTCGGGCGCATTTAGCCACGTATTTGCACTCTAATACGGGCGAGATGTGCGGCAAAATTACGGTAATCCATAGTTGTCATAGAGAACTATGGATTACGCCTCCTCTCCCCGCTCGTATTGTATGTGCGGGGAGATAAGTGACATGTCAATTACTTGCGGCAAATACGCGCCGCGAGTAATGGATGTCAATGGGTCCGGCGGGTACTGTACGCACCACAGTACATCGTGTGAACATACCCTAACAGAGTAACATATCCCACTGACTGAAGGCACGGTGTGGTTTCAGCCTACCATAAGATTGCTGTTAGCACGTACTAACAGTTGCCTTAACAGCAGTCAGTCATACTGACACCAAATGGATAACGTATTAGTATACAGGAATATACTAAAATTTTATAGGTATAAACTAAAATAATAAAATGGTAAAGAAATGTAATAAATTTAAGAGTCTCCAAAACAGTTTTCAGTATATAGCTCCTGCTGTGTTGTTCGTTTAGCAAGAGGCTCAAATCCCATTAAAGGCTATGCAGGGAAAAAATTTTGCATCTGATTTATGGCTTCTAGAACCCTAAACCTACTTTTAACCCTGCGGTTTCAAAGATGTTCTGAAGGGTTAAAGTTTGGGTAGCTTTTTTTTTTGGGCAACTAATCACCAAAATTTGATTCTGGTCGACCTGAATTGAATCACAGAAATTTGGGTCAAATTGGACCAACTCAAATCCAAAGTGGAACACAAATGAGGATCTAACCATGGACTTTTGCTAAAGTGGTCGCCTATGTTGATTTTTTAAAATTCTATCTATGCTTGTGCTCTATTGGCAAAACAAAAAAGCCACGACAAATCTGGGTGTGAATGCAAACTTCTATTTCTAGTAATAGAAAACATTAAAATTGTCCGCTTTTCATTTATTAGGTCTAGAATAGGAAATCATACAGTTACTTAATACATACATTACAAATTCTCCTCCTTTACGTTTTTTTATAGTAATGAAGTAGGCCCCTATTTAGCAAAAGAGTCAGAACTTCTCCTGTATTACTACTTCTAGCAGCGTCTTCTTGCTGTGGAGAAGCGGCTTGCACATTCTTCACTTAATCTTATCTGTGTGCATTACAAGCAACATCAGTTATGTGTGTTTCTAACTTTGTTAGCCACTTCCTGGTCAGTGGTGTTTTTATTTCGTTAGTACATGCCCTCGTCCTGACGAGCCCTCCTGCTGCTGTTGTCAGCAGGGCTGTGGAGTCGAAGCCCCGACTCCTCAATTTCGCAAACCTCCGACTCCTGACTTCTGACTCCCTCATACATGTTTAAGTGATAACTTTACTGTAGTAAAATGGTAACATCAGGCTGTTTATCACCTTATGATACAATAATCAAGCTATTTAGGTAGAACAGACACTGAAGCAAAAGGGTAACAATGTTTTGATCTTTTGAACACTTGTGTGAAGAAAAAGCTGTATTTGTATCCAAGTCCAGTCTGCACCAACATTGGGAATGTGTAGAAGAGATCTGGGATCAGATGTTGGTCAAGATATGCTTGAATCTGATCCAGAGCCCAGAAGGATTCAGGCAGCATTGAAAACCAAAAGGTGGATTTCCCAAATACTAACACCATAATAACAATTAACACTTTTTAGGAGCAAAATTGTAACTAAGCATATGCTAAATACTTGCAAGTCAAATTTATGTATAATATGGGTCAGATGACTGTATATACAATTACCGTAGCCTCATGTACAAAGCTGTAGTGGGTGGAGAGATATGGAGCCTGAAAGTCACAAGTTCAAAACATTGTTACCATTTTGTTTGTCAGTGTAAAATATATTTATTGGACATAACTTTAGGACACAAAAAAAATGTAAATATGCAAAACACTGCAGGAACATTTGTGGAGTCTCTGAATTTGTTCTGAGAAATAATATTTCCTCCAACAGATCCTGCATAGATGACCTCACATCTGATCTCATTATTTCCAGGCTAGAGAATGGCCTCTCTACACTAACTTGGGTTGGGGGGAGAACGGTGACTACAGGGGCAACATCTCTAACAATGTCAGGGTATAAAGGAATTGCCTCAGTCACAGTCAGTTTTGATGGATGGTTAAACTCTTATATTTCTTTGAAAGCAGGTGAAAAATTTTGCTGAAATCTGTTTGCCATGGGAGCGGAATCTTTTTCCCTGGGGCAGCGCTTTGCCTGCTCCATGTCATCAATTACACTCCTCATGTGATGAGGCTGAAGATATGGGAGAAGTAGCACTGGTCGGACCCAATTCCTCTTGCTCTTTGCATCAAACTAACCGGACCAACTTATTATATATTTTGGGAGTCGGAGTGGGTCCATTTTAGGACGACTCCGACTCCACAGCCCTGGTTGTCAGATCTCTACTTAAATCTTCGCGCCACTGCCAACTCTGCCAGCACGTTCCAAAACATCCAGAGTTAGGCTATGTTTACACTGCTTCAGAATCAGTGTCCAAATCGGACCTCAATACACTCCACATGGTCTCTAATGGAAAATCTGCAACACAGTGCACACAACACTGATTTTCTGCAGCACAGAATAAGGCTCTGTCTACACTGCACAGAAAAACGTCCATTTTTTCAGCGTTTCTCGTTTTCTAAAAACGCTGGAAAATGTAAAGCCCTCCTGCTGTCTACACTGAGCTTTTTCCTGCTAGTGTTTTTTTTACTGGACGTCTTTTGCAACATGCTCTAAAAATCGGCAGAGCCGGGCAGAAAATTTACTACAGGAGTCTATGGAAAGCGCTGGACGTCTTTTGGCGCGTTTTCGCTGCGTTTTTTGCCGCAATTTTTCAATGAAAACCCTCCCAGCAGACCCAAATTACACCTATAATGGGTGGTAACAAAGGTTATACCTGATCAAATTTGCATACAAGTGTCTGATGTGTCCTTGTCTGTACCATTTGTAATAAAATGATAATGCTTTGGTCGCTAACAATTTTTGCGCAATTCATATTTTTTTTCCCTAAAAATAAGTTTGTTTTTTTTTACAGATTTTAGCGCTAATAAAGTTCTCGCTTGTGACGATAAAAATACGTTTTTTTTTACGGATTTAGGCACTAAAGTCCTTTTCTTAACTTTATTAGCGCCAAAATATGTTATATCGCGTCGGACGCTAAAAATGCGGGTTTTTTTATGGATTTTAGCGCAGTGGGCAGAAAACTCAGATGAAAGTCTTCCCGGACCCTTCTCGAGCTGGGACAACTAGATGGGTCCCGTACCTCGCAGGGAGGTGGTGTGGCGACATCCTGCCTCTAACAGAAGACGAGCCCCTCAAAGGAGGTAAAGGTGTCTATTGGGGTCGAATGAGAAGCTGAGACAGGTCGGTGCCTGACAGCACTGCTCTGTCGCATTATTTTCCCGCCAACACACCACTGCCGCCATTTTGATGTCTCCATAGCTCCAGACAACACAGGCATGGAGACCTCAGCTGCCTATGCTACTAAGACCTGGCAGTGACCTTTGGCCGCCATTATTATCCCAGACCCGGAGAGAGAACTGCCCCATCTACTTGCTGTGAAGCAGTCTGGTGAAAAAGACCTCTGATAAACCCCTATAACCTGCAGGTGGAGGACGAGGGTGAGGGGATCAATGCGGAGGTCTATGGACAGGTGCTTTTGGTCCGATTCCCGCCATTTTTTCCCACCGCTGCTGTACCAGCGCCATCTTGGCAGCTGCCAAGTAGCCAGCAATTTAATACAGCACATGCTACATCACCACAAGCACAGCAGCAGCTCACCACGCCCTTGGCCTTAGGAGTGTGAATCCCTGGGTTTGGCGAAACCCTGCTTCAGCAACCTGCCGATGCATGACTGACGGTATGGCCAGCTCTGCCTGATCACATCCCTGCCATTGACAGACTGCCAGAGATTGACAGACTGCCAGAGATACTCTTTGATGACCTTTGGATTTCCTTGCCGACACCTAACAGCTTTTGAGCAACTCAGACAGCTGTCAGCCACAGCCGCTCTACCTGGGACAAGGCGGGATAACGACTGACCCATGCACCACAAGTATTTTGGTCTTCTTTTAAAGTGGTTTTGCCAGGACGTGCCTTATCTGCTAAGAAGCAAATGTAAACAAAGCAATGCTGAGCAGAGAGACAGAGACAGAGAGACACCGAGACATGCATAAGGGATCGTGTGAAATGTTCACTCAAATAATCAAACTCCCCCACCCCCTTCTGCCTCATAAATCAAGAGCCTCTAATAAACAGGGGTGTTGCAGCAGGTGATTGCGGAGAGGTTTTGAAGGGACAAATAGACCCTTAAAAGGTATTTCTCACTATTCTTAAATGTTCCTTATGTATATTTATTTGTGGTTAGCTCTTAAAGAGATTTGTTTTTAGAGGATTAGATTAAAGGTTGTTTTAAGAGGAACTGATTTTTGCTGGGTTAATATAGTATTTTTCTCTTTCCCCATTGGTACTCAGGTATTTTGGATAGTATTTGCTCTAACTTTATAATCCCTGAACACTAGAGGGCAGCAGAACACCACTCATCTCTTCACCACCAGTAGCTTTATGACATAGGTCTACAATACATTATCTGTTCTTTCTCTATCAAACCTGCACACTAGACCATTATTATTTCCACATTTCTCTATTACTGTCTCTGAGTACGGTAAAAGGCAGACGTGCTGCCATCACATTCTCTCTCTCTCCACTCTTTTGTTCACCCTTGCCAAAGCAAACTTGCATACCCAACTGTTAGGAAAAGTTAATTCCACAATCATTTTACTTTTTGTCAAAAGGTACTTGATCAATACTATGTATTATAAAATAATGGTTTACTTGGCCTCTGTGCAGCCTGACACATCTTTACCATGAGAAGGGGAACATCTCTCCTTATGGAGAGCACCAGTTAAGGCGTGTAGTGTTTTGATTGCCTTTAGCCCACTACTAAGCATCTGCATATCATAAGGCATTATAAGAAAGGAGCTGGGAAGCTCACTGCGCCCTCAATTGGTTTTAACAAATCCTCAATTTACTTCTGATTCACTGAATCTTTGAGAAGCAAAAAGGAATATTAGTCAAGCCAATATTGCTCATCTACATACGCCGTTTCGGGGCTTTACCACTTTACCCCGTCTTCCACTACAGCGAACTAGCTGTGCCTATCCTGCTACCCTAAATAGAGTATGGACAAATTTCTATACAAACACCCATCTCAAGAGTTACCCGCTCTTCTGTCACAGGGTCTAAAACAGTGGAACATAGTCCTAAGCCTCTGGGAATACTACAGAAGAAACAGTCATCCAGTTCTTCTATCCCCCAAAAACCTGTATAAATGACCCAAAACTAGTCACCTCCAAAAGAACACAGACCGGAGCGCTTCACAGAAACACCCCTCTATTATGTCTCTAGAAACACCTGACGCTCCGTCTCCTGCAATAACACTGGCCCCAAGAGGTCTCAAGGCTACTACTGCCAATGCTTGACAGACGCGTCGATCTCCTCCAATCCTCCATCAATGTGGCACTGTCACAAATTACAGCAAACTCAAAGACTACTTAAAATCACGAACAGTCTCAAAGGAGGAAGACATCGGAAGATTCCAGGGCACCTCAACGTCAAATCACGACACCATTACTATGTCAAAGGAGAAATTCTATGGTCTTCAAAACCGTTAAAGAAGGAACAATTCAAGATTCATCGTCATTCCAGAATCAATAGCCCCAAATTCCTTGGCCTCATATGTCACTAAAGATCTACCGGAGGATCTGGCACTGGAAATACCCAGTGACCACCTCAGGGCTATGGAGTCGGCAAGCCAAAGCCACGACTCCTCAATTTCCCAAACCTCCCACTCCCTCATACACGGCGCATGTTTAAGTGATAACTTTACTGTAGTAAAATGGTAACATCAGGCTGTTTATCACCTTATGAGACAATAATCAAGCTATTTAGGTAGAACAGACGCTGACAAGCAAAAGGGTAACAATGTTTTGATCTTTTGAACACTTGTGGATAGAGTTGAAGAAAAAGCTGTATTTGTATCCAAGTCCAGTCTGCACCAACATTGGGAATGTGTAGAAGAGATCTGGGATCAGATTTTAATCAAGACCTGCTTGAATCTGATCCAGAGTCCAGAAGGATTCAGGCAGTATTGAAAACCAAAAGGTGGATTTACCAAATACTAACAAAATAATAAAAATTAACATTTTGATTTTTAGGAGCAAAACAGTAATAATGCAGTTACAGGAAAGAATCTGCAGAACTAAGCAGATGCTAAATACTTGCAAGTCAAATTTATGTATAAAAGATAGGTAAGATGACTGTATATAAAATTACAGTAGCCTCATGTTGAAAGCTGTAGTGGATGGAGAGATATGGAGCCTGAAAGTCACAAGTTCAAAACAATGTTACCATTTTGCTTGTCAGTGTAAAATATATTTAATGGATATGACTTTAGAACACAAAAAAATGACAATATGCAAAACACTGCAGCAACATTTGTGGAGTCTCTGAATTTGTTCTGAGAAATAGTATTGCCTCCATCAGATCCTGCATACATGACCTCACATCTGATCTCATTATTTCCAGGCTAGAGAACGGCCTCTCTACACTAACTTGGGTTGGGGGCAAATCGGTGACCACAGGGGCAACATCTCTAACAATCTCAGGGTATTGCCTCAGCCACAGTCCGTTTTGATGAATGGTTAAACTCTTCTACTTTGAAAGCAGGTGAAACATTTTGATGAAATCTGTTTGCCCTGGGAGCAGAATCTTTTCCCCTGGGGCGCTTTGCCTGCTCCATATCATCAATTACACTCTTCATGTGATGCGGCTGAAGATATGGGAGCAGTAGCACTGGCCGGACCCAATTCCTCTTGCTCTTTGCATCGAACAAACTGTACTAACTAATGATATATTTTGGGAGTCGGAGTCTGTCCCTTTTATGACTACTCCGACTCCTGCAAAATAGGCACCGACTCCGACTCCACAGCCCTGGACCACCTACTGCTGGAAAGGGTGCACAGATTGGGCATACGTAGTTATCAAGATGGGCATCCTAGACCGGTCACAGGTCATTTCCATAGCGGGTCCATTAAAAGAGCAAATTCTGAGAGCTTACCAGCAGAAAAGAGCGCGGAATATTACAGGTGCCAAAATTCTAATTTTCCAAGACTTTTAGACACAAGAATCCTTGAAACGCAAGGGCTATCACCCAATCTGCAAACACCCACATGAGCGTAATGTTCGGCTCCAGCTGCTTTTCCCCAGCAAAACTGAAGGTTCAGTTGATCACCTTTGATTCACTGAAGGCAGCGGCCAGAAGATTTCTACATGAGAACACAGCTGATGGCTGATGCTTGCCACTACTCAGATGTTGCTTGATGAGATCCTGATCCAGAATAGTTTTGGTAGTGCTCAAATAGATCACCTTATTGTATTCTAAATTTTGATATTTCCCAGGCTGCCTTATGGTTTCATGTTATGTACATACTGCTGATTTTGATTAATATGATTATACAATGTACTATCGGTATGCTCCGATTTTGTTGCCCCAGTTGGCTCCGCTGACAATGGCTTGCCATTTACCCCGTTTCCACTGGACGGGGAAAGCGCTCGCTGGGACACTTGGAACCATCCTCCTTTTTTAGGGATTCTCTCATCACTGCCTCTCCCCTTTAGGAACGCAGGATGAGTACCACTAATCAATTTACAGTGGAGTGTCCCTGGCATCTAACCTAAACATTATATCATGGAATGCCGCAGGTCTTAACATTCCTGAGAAAAGAAGACGGGTTCTCCATCTTAAACGTCTAAAAACAGATATTGTTTGTCTACAAGAGACCCACTGGAAACGGGGCAATTTTGTTCCCCTGTGGGCGCTCTGGCTGGATTCCCTCCATATTGGCTAATTATCATAGCAGGGTACAGGGTATGGCTATTTACTTCCGTGCTGGAATAGTGAAATCTACCACCGACCAATACATAGACAAGGAAGGCAGGTCTATATATTTAAGGTTCTCCATCGCTAATAAAACGTATACCTTATTCAATATCTATGCCCCAAACACTCTTAAAGGGGTTTTGCCAGGACGTGCCTTATCTGCTAAGAAGCAATTGTAAACAAACCACGCTGAGCTGAGAGAGACACAGCCAGAGCACAGAGCCATGCATAAGGGATCGTGTGAAATGTTCACTCAAATAATCAAACTACAACTAGTGGATTCTGTATACAAAAGACAACATATTTCTACCCGGTGCCTTGAAAGCTTCTTCAGCTCCCTTTCATCAGATAAGAAGTGTTCTCTGCACAAGCCTGGCCAGCAGCTCTTGTCAGGTCGTATCTAATAGCTTTTAAGTAACTAAGGGAAGGTAAGGCAGCCTGTAGCTCTCTCAGACTGCAATTTTTGTAATCACATATATTTAGAAAAGCGATTAAATACCAATTTTGGAGGATCCCACGTCAACATTACATCGTGGCAAAACCCCTTTAATGGTCCTTTTTTTTAAGGAACTCAAGTTTCTTGCTGGAATGGGACCATAATAATTTGATAAGAATCGGTGACTTGAACCTCTCCCCACAGCTGGCTATCGATAGGTCACACACAGGACTGGAGACTAAGGCTCTTCACCCTTCTATGAAACAGTTTATGGATAATTTGGGGGTCTACAACCATTGGAGACTTCAATCCGACTCACAGATCATTTCCATTTTACTCCGCAGTCCATGACACCTTCTCTAGGACTGATCTAGTGTTCATTTTCATAGCCTTGTACACAGAAGTAGTGACAACAGATATACTGCCCATATCAGATCACGCTCCCATACAGTTAGTCTGGGGAAATCTGCAGGGACCCATGGGTCCAAGGAGCTGGAGGTTCCCAGGATACCTATGTGTGTGACAACTTCCATATCTTGTTAAAAACTAACTAGGCACAATTTTTGACAGATAATAGGATACACATGGACGATAAACCGTTATGCTAGTTAATGGCAAAGGCAGTTTTACATGGACAAATCAATAGCTATGTGGGAATGACACGTCAGGCCCTAGAAGATGCATTTAAGAAGTTACACTCGGACCTTAGAATAGCTCAACAGTCATGCTACAGCCCCCTCTACTACCCTCCTGGACACCTTTCTACGTGGCCACACCATATGGCAGACCAGATCCACCCAAAAACGATTTTATAGATGGGGTAACATTCAGGACAAGCTATTAACCAATATGACTAGACCATGGAAACCCAGACCTCCTATGGTTGCCATCAGGTGTCCTTCTACTGGCAATATTTTGAGAGAAGCTGGACAGATTGATGGCACATTTTAAATCCCTATACAGTGCCACCCCATACGATGATAGGAAAGTTTCCTCTTTCCTGGAAGAGATACAGATCCCAAAACCCCTGGCCCTGATGGCTTTTCATCAGAATTTTATAAGCTTCTAAAGCCTGACAATTCCCCATTTGTCTCAGCTGTTTAATGACATACTCGGTTGAGTTCAGGGCTGTGGAGTCGGTAAGCCAAAGCTCCAACTCCGACTCCTCAATTTTCCTGACACCGACTCCTGACTCCAGTTCCCACTCCCTCATACTCGGCGCATGTTTAAGTGATAACTTTACTGTAGTAAAATGCTAACATTAGGCTTTTTACAATACAATAATCAAGCTATTTAGGTAGAACATACACTGACAAGCAAAAGGGTAACAATGTTTTGAACTTTTGACTTTCAGGCTCCATATCTCACCATCCACTACAACTTTGTCTATAAAATGATGGTAGCCTCATGTACAATCATCTTACCTATCATATACATCTATTTTTTAGAATTAGCATCCGCTTAGTTCTGCACATTCTTGTCATGTAACTGCATGGTTACTGTTTTGCTCCTAAAAATCTTAATTTTGCTTTCAGCTCTGCCTGAATCCTTCTGGATCCTTCTGGGCTCTGGATCAGATTCAAGCATGACTTGACCAAAATCTGATCCCAGGACTCTTCTACACGAATACAGCTTTTTCTTCATCTCTAATGGTATGCTCACACAGTATATTGCGGCACGTACAGTACGTGCCGCAGTACACCGTGTTTCTGGAGCTTGCGGTGATCAGCACATACTCACGAGGCGCGGAGGAGCCGGCAGTACTCGAGTGTATGAAGTAACTCATCTTGTAGGACACGGACATATAGCTCAGCATTGAGGTCACCATCCATCCTGGTCAAGTATCCAACATCTTTGGCTGTGACCCCTCCCCATATCCTCAGGCTTCTTCCACCGAACCGGACAGTTCTTCAGCTTCTCAATCCCCTTCTCCCTTGATCTTCCCATTTGCCCCCATAAGAGTGCGGTCTATTGACTCATCTCATCGCTCTAAATAATCTGTTTGCAATAGTCCATTTTTCGTACTTTTTGGCAAACTTGAGCCGACGCTTCTTATGAAAAGATTGAAGTTGAGGCTTCTTCCCCTATTTTCAGGTCATCATTCCAGACCTGTGTGATGTATATTGCCCGGTGCTATTAGGGAACTTGAGAACAGGTTGTCTATTGCCCCACCACCAGGAGCAAAACAGTAACAATGCAGTTACATGAGAAGAATCTGTAGAACTCAGATGCTAAATAGTTGAAGGTAAAAGTTATGTATGAGAGCCAAGATGATTGTCTATAAAATGATGGGAGTCTCATGTTGAAAGCTGTCAGTGGATGGTGAGATATGGAGCCTGAAAGTCACAAGTCCAAAACTTTTGCTTTACACTTTTGCTTTTTGATGTAAAATATATTTATAGGCTATGACTTTCGAACACAAAAAACTTTAATAAATTGTAAATATGAAGTCAAAATTTTTGCTGAAATCTGTTTGCTATGGGAGCAGAATCTTTTCCCCTGTGGTGATGCTTTGCCTGCTCCATGTCATCAATTACACTCCTCATGTGATGAGGCTGAAGATATGGGAGCAGTAGCACTGGTGAGACCCAATTCCTCTTGCTCTTTGCACTGCATTGAACTAACTGGACCAATTTATTATATATTTTAGGAGCCGGAGTCTGTCCATTTTTTACCGACGCCAACTCCTGCAAAATGGGCACCGACTCCACAACTCCGACTCCACAGCCCTGGTTGAGTCCTTTATTGACTCCACGACAGTCTTTCTTCTGAAGGATGGGAGAGATCCCATGTCATTCCTATAGGCCCATATCTGTTGGATCAGGATTAGAGATGCGTGAATCGATTCTAACGCAGTAGAAGTAGTTTAGAACTTCAGGTAAAAAAATCGATTCTGAACGAAGCTCAAGTTCATGGCGATTCGTGGTAACGAATCTAAAATGGCCGCGAGCACATGCCGTGACATGGGGCAAAGAACTATGGGAGGAAGAAAAGAACGACCTCAATGACATTGCAGACATGCAGCCAATCAGCAGTCAGCCACCTTCTGTGATTTCACAGCCTTATAAATAGGGCAGCCATGTTAAATTCTGCCACTTGTCACTGTGTCTCGTATGCACAAGCATCTCTCTGTAGCAGCACTAGATTGCACTCACTGCAAAATTCTTCCGATTTTAGAGTTACTGGGGTGAAATACCTTTCAAATACACATTGTGTGTCATATCCACACCTGTTCCTGAATCAGCGCTTTTTATTTTGGGATATTGCAATCTGTGGCTAAGAGTTAATTTTTTCACTTATTGTGGGAAATTCTGTGTCAAATCCAGTGTGTGTATTTCTGCCCTACACATGTCTGAAATCCATCCAGTTCAGTCTGTAGGGAACACAGAAGACATGCAAATATTCCTTTTACTTGTCATCTCGGTTTTGGATCAACTCCTGTTTGTTTTTGGCTTTAGCAATACTGATGGATTATTGACCGATTGAAAAACGGACACTGACGGATGAAAGGAAGGGCAAAATGATCTGAGACGTCAACGCAAATTACTGCCGACAAGCTCTCCACCCTTTGGGCAGGAAGGGGGGGGGGGGGGGGGGCCGGGTAGTATGGTCGCTACAAGTATCAGCATTTAACAGAACAGGTTCGGTCATAAAACTGTGGAATCATCTGATGACGGTATAAAAGGAGTGCACTCTGACGCTATAGTGGGATCTCGGCCCTCAGCTCTTTCAAGCTGGCACTGACATTACCCACTAAGGCTGCATTTCCACTTCAGTTATTTGGTCAGTTTTGACCCTGTAACTGTCCAGATGAGTGAAGTGTGAAGCACTTCTAAGAGCGGCGGCTATCATCTGCATGTCATGCTAAATCACAGCATTGTTTTAATACCAAACCGCGCTCCCTATGCATATTTGAGCATGGCACAATGTTCTACAACAGCCTACAGGCTCCCTGCAGCCAGGAAATAGCTGTTTTTTAACGCGATTCACCACACATTAATTCTTAATGAAAAATTTTGGGGGGGGGGGGGGTGTCAGCCAAATAGAATTTGGGAAATTCGCTCATCTCTAATCAGGATTATAAACTCCTAGCAAAAATCCTCTCTAACAGACCAACAATTTCTAGCTGCACTTTCCCTTCCAATCCACCAGAAATGTCAGAGTGGCAGCGGCATCTATACTAACTGCACAGTAACCTGACCACCCAGATTCAATGCTATTGAGCCTCGACACGGAAAAAGCATTTGACAAGGTTTCCTGGTCTTTTCTAGCCATGACATGAAAGGGATTTGGACGAGTGTTCATAGATTTTTTTAGATCACATGCATCTCAACTGCACCACATCCCTGATCATTAATTGACACATGTCCCCCACTCATTGATCTATTTCAAGGAGCAAAACAAGGTTGCCCCTTCTCACCTATATTGTTTAACCTCTCCATCAACCCACTTCTCTACTACATTTCCCAATCATCAACCTTCCCAGGGATTAGGAAAGACTGCTTTACACCAACTGCTCCATGAGCACTTTTCGGCTATGTAGAGAAGGAGAACACAAATTGTACTCTAAAAGAAATTAGGCTCCTACATGTTCTGTCAGCTGCAGCGAGAAAGGCTATTATACAGGTGTGGATCGAGCCAGGGAGCCCCTCAACCAAACTATTTTTTGACAAATTTTTTTCCCTTTTAAAAATGGACTGGGTTGAGGTTATCCAACAAAAGGAATAACAAACTATTTTTTTTTTATCTCTGGGGAAGGATCATAAATATTCTAACTATCTCAATTAGAGAAAAATTACAGTCCTGATCAACCAGTTAGTATCTAAAGCAACAGTTAGGAGGGAGAGACCCGCTTAGTCTACCTCATTGCCACTGACTCTTGGCTAACCCTAGTATTTATACTATGCTGCTAGAGGAAACGTCTTTCATACTAGATTGAACATTAGTGATCGGCTGCACATCGCAACCCGGTTTATTCTCCCAGCGGAAGACCAGAGTTCAAACTTGTGTTTTTTCGTAGAAAACCAAATAATCCAACATGCTATATTGCCGGACACGCTTTCTAATTACCCTCTTGGAATTGTGGAAGGGGGAGGAAGGTGACGCTTTAAAGGGGTATTGCCACGATGTAATGTTGACGTGGATTCCTCCAAAATAGGTACCGTATATACTTGAGTATAAGCAGAGTTTTTCAGCACAAAAAATGTGCTGAAAAATCTCCCCTCGGCTTATACTCGAGTCACTGTCGGCGCTCGGGCGCTGCGATGGCCCGGGCGCCGACAGGGACGCTTCAGTTATATGCGACTCCTCATGGAGCGCATATAAAACTGAAGGCCGATTGAGCGCACAGTGTCCGGGCGCTGCGCTGGCCCGGGCACTGTCCACGATCCCTTCACCTATATGCGACTCCTCCGGAGCGCACACAGGAGAAGAGATACCACTGCGGAGCAGAGAGCGAGCGCTCCGTGCTCCGCAGTGGACTCCGGGCAGTCGCAGACTTGCGGCTGTCCGGACTTTCCGGCACAGGCTGCGTTTGTCATCACGCTGCGTGCGCGGCCTGATGACGTCACCCACCTGTGTCGGGAAGACCGAGGAGAGCGCCCGGGAGACGGAGCAGAGGGGATCCAGGTAAGTGATTGTTTTTTTATTTTGCCTATTATTGCCTACAGCCTGCCTACAGCCGGCCCTATACCTGCCTACAGCCGGCCCTATACCTGCCTACAGCCGGCCCTATGCCTGCCTACAGCCGGCCCTATACCTGCCCACAGCCGGCCCTATACCTGCCCACAACCGACCCTATACCTGCCTATACCCTGTCTACAGCCTGCCCTATACCTGACCTATGGGGCCACATTTACCTGCCTAACCTGCCTCATGGGGTCATATATCCTGCCTATTACCTGCCTATAGGGCCATATACCTGCCTAAAATCTGCTAATGGGGGACATATAACTGCCTATTACATGCCTATGGGGCCATATACGTGCCTTTTGGGACATATACCTGCCTATACCTGCATATAGGGCCATATATCTGCCTATAATTGCCTATGGGGAACATTAAACTGCCTATGTAATTTTATTGGTAAACCATTTTTTTTTTAAAAATTTTTGCAGTAGCCGCCTGCATTTTCCCACCCTAGGTTTATACTCGAGTCATTAGTTTTCACGTTTTTTGGGGCAAAAGTAGGTGCCTCGGCTTATACTCGGGTCGGCTTATACTCGAGTATATACGGTATTTAAATCACTTTTCTAAATACATGTCATTACAAAAATTGCAGTCAGAGAGCTACAGGCTGCCCTACCTACCCTTAGTTACTTAAAAGCTTCTATTAGATACGACCTGACAAGAGCTGCTGTCCCGGCAGGGGAAACCTTTTTATCTGATGAAAGGGAGCTGAAGAAAACTTTCAAGGCAACTGGGTAGAAATATGTTGTGTTTTGTATACAGAATCCACTAGTTGTAATGTGATTATCTGAGTAGATCCCTGCTTTATCTGATGACAGAGAACATGAAGGAGCTTTCAAGCTGCTTTGTGGAGAAAAAGGTGTTGTCTTTTGTATACGAATCCACTAGTTGTAATGTGATTATCTGAGTAGATCCATGCTTTATCCGATGACAGAACATGAAGGAGCTTTCAAGCTGCTGTGGAGAAAAGGTGTTGTCTTTTGTATACAGAATCCACTAGTTGTAATGTGATTATCTGAGTAGATCCATGCTTTATCTGATGACAGAGAACATGAAGGAGCTTTCAAGCTGCTGTGGAGAAAAGGTGTTGTCTTTTGTATACAGAATCCACTAGTTGTAATGTGATTATCTGAGTAGATCCCTGCTTTATCCGATGACAGAACATGAAGGAGCTTTCAAGCTGCTGTGGAGAAAAGGTGTTGTCTTTTGTATACAGAATCCACTAGTTGTAGTGTGAGTATTTCAGTGAACATTTCACACGATCCCTTATGCATGGCTCTGTGCTCTGGCTGTGTCTCTCTCTCTCAGCTCAGCGTGGCTTTGTTTACATTTGCTTATTAGCAGATAAGGCACGTCCTGGCAAAACCCCTTTAAGGAGATGGAGAAGAGGAACTAGGAGCAGGTTTATGATTTTTGTGGTTTATTGGTATTTAGGTATATAGTGACCAATACAAAACGGCCTGTAGCTGCTAACAAATGTTTATTACCTGGATTCTATAGGCTTTGAGCTCATGTGTGTTTCGTTAAGTTATAAAATGGAGCTTTCGTTAAATTAGTGCCTGCGCACATTATTGCTCTTACCCATACTTCAATACCCACTGTAATTCCCTGGATTATTGTTATATATTCAATTTTCTAGCTTTATGGTTATGAAGTATTTCAGAATGTTAACTTGAGAAATTTCTAATAAAAACATGTTTAAAAAAATAATAATAAATCCCAAACTTAACAAAAGTCAACAAAAGCCCCATTACACAACCTAAATCACAAAAAAAAACCACTTGTGGGTCCATACAACCTTCAGGCAACTAGAATTAAGGTGCATAATGACCCCGTTATATCTCTTAGTATGCCCTAGCTAAACTGTGGGGTAATTGCCCCAAAAAAAGGGTGCTCCCACTCCTGGTGGCTGACCCTATTAGGCCCTGCTGCGCCCTATCCAGATATGTAGTATCACACAGTATAAAATCCACATAGAGTACCTAAAATGCCACGCACGCAATTACCACCCTACACGTTTCCCCGTGTACCTCACCACGGTTCCTCAAGGGTAAAAAGTAGCTGTTTTGGTAATTGATGATGTCCCTTCCTATGATTGGACTGACAAAACCCAATGATACTTTGGGCTATGAGAAAATTCTGGTCTTCTTTGATGTGCTACACGACTACCTTTCCAACGGAAAAAGATTCCCTTGATACAATTTTGCGACTGTCAAGATTGCAGCCAAAGAAGAGCACCCACTACTGATTGTTTTAGTACCTTACTAGCAACCTTCACCTAATCACAGTATGTTCCATTTATAACCCCCCTCTGTTTCCTATAATGGTTAACCCATTTATAAATATCCTCCCCAATCCCATCATTCTCAATGTTTGCACTATTCTTTTATGTGGCACACTATAAACCCGTTACTGACATTTGACGTATAAGCTTGTGAGATCGCAATGACGTACCCATACGTCAATTTACAGGAACGTTAACTGTCGGTAGGGAGTTAATAGTGTGTGTCATAAAAGAATAATGCAAACATTGAGAATGACGGGATTGGGGAGGATGTTTATAAATGGGTTAATTCTAGGAAACAGAGGCTGGATATAAATGGAACATACCGTGATTAGGTCAAGTTGCATAAGTACAAAACATCAGTACGGTACTTTGTTTGGGCTGCGATTTTGACATCGTAAAATGAATCAAGGAAACTTTTCCGTTGGGGGGGGGATCATGTACACTCAAAGAAGACCAGAATTTTCTCATAGCCAACTGTATCATTGGCGTTCTGATCAGCTCCACATACATCAATATACAATACAGGAAAGACTCCTCATACTCCATTCCATTTTTTTCTTATGATCTACAACACGTTGGGCTGAACCCCCGAAAACCCTTGAGGAACGTCATGGCGATCTTGCGAGCTCACAAGCAGAGCTCGCAAGATCGCGGCATGGCACATCCGCTTTCCCCTGGGGCCCGGAGGAGCTCCGAGTGAAACCCCTTTCTTTATCGCGCCCAAAAATTAACTTGCAGGCGGGCGGGATACCCCCCTCCCGCATCCCCTTGCCTACGCCTTTTCTGGTCCCTCACCCACCCCCGGGATCTTTCAAAAAGCCTGGGTCGTGGGTGACATCACCATGCCTGCAATGCATTGTGGGCATGGTGACAGTCACCGTGGCAACCAGTACACAGCAGTAATGCTGTGCGCTGATCTCCTATTGTATGAATGATTTGAAGATCGCTCATACAAACATTTTTTTTTTAAAGCGTAAAAAAGTAAAAACACAAACAAAATAAAAACACATACATTGCCCTTTTCTCCTTTACAAATGCCAATCGCCCCAAAAAAGATCAAAAATAAAGTAACCATATTTGATAATGCCGCATTCGTAAAGGCCCCCCCCCTATAAATATGGCACGTTAATTAACCCGTACGGTGAACGCCGTAAAGAAAAGAAAAAAAAAAGTCAGAATTTTCATTTTTGTTCATCCCGCAGCATAAAATGGAATTAAGTGATCAAAAACTCATACATACACCAAAGTGGTGCCAATAAAAAATGGCAGTTCACCCTGCAAAAAAAAAAAAAGTCCTTAAACAGCTTTGTATACAGAAAAATAAAAAAGTTATGGCTATCAGAAGACAGAAATGCATAAGTATTGTTTTACATAATAGATCCCTCTTTTTTAAAAAAAAAAAAAAAAAAAAGCACTTCCACATAAAAAAACTATATAAACTAGGTATCGCCGTAATCTTCTTGACACACAGAGTAAAACGTGTCACGTAATTCACGGTGAGCGCTGTTTAAAGAAAAAAAAACAAAACTAGGATTCATATTTTCATCACCCCGCCCCCAAAAAAAAAAAATTTAAAAGCAATCGAAAACCTTGCCCCCCAAAAAATTTTACCAAAAAAAAAGTCCCAACTCTCCCGCAAAAAACAAACCCCACACAGGGCCCTAAACAGAAAAATAAAAAAAATTATGGCCTCACAAGGCGACCAAAAAAGTGTTTTTTTTTTGAAAGTGTTTTTTATTGTGTAAAAGCATAAAACAAAAAAATAAAAATTTGGGTATTGCATAATCGTATCAACTTGCTGAGTAAGCTGGGTGTATTATACTGCACATGACGCTGTAAAAAAAAAATACACTACCAGGGTTGCTTATTGTTCAAATGCCCCACAAAAACCCCTTTAAAAAAAAGTGGGTCAAAACGTCAACCCCCCATAATGGTACAATAAAACTCAAAACATCCCCGCCATATTCTGACATAGGGATATTGAAGATTTTTCAAATCCCATTACCATAATATTTTGGATAATTTTTGCCTTAAACTAATCACTGCTGTAATAATATCGACCTGCTGAGTAAAGCTAGCAGTCTTTAACCGCACGTGACTTTGTAAAAAATAAAAAAAA
>JAODAL010016365.1:0-80906 GCA_025379985.1 Phyllomedusa bahiana
TTTACTACCAAAGGAGGCCCCTAACTACCTTATACTACCTAAAGGGGACCCCAAAACGTTGTAACTACCTAAGGGAGGCCCCTAACTGTCTGTATACTACCTAAAGGAGACCCCTAACTGTATAGTACCTAAAGGAGACACCTAACTGCCTGTATAATACCTAAAGGAGACCCCGAACTGCCTGTGTACTACCTAAGGTGGCCCTAAGTGGCTGTATACTACCTCAAGGGGTTCCCAAAACTGCTTGCAGCCTATATAAGGGGACCCTAACTACCTACAGCTTACCTAAACTGGGGGAAACCACCTACTTACAGCCTAACAAATTTGGGGACTCACCAACAACTACCTACAGCCTACCTAACAGGGTCCACCAACCTAACTGTAGCCTATCCACTTTCCTAACTGGGGCCTGCTTATCTATCTGGGGGCTATTTACCTACCCACCTGTGGCTAGGTACCCGCCAGCCTACCTGGGTATGGCCTACCAACTTATACGGCGAGAGTCTACCTATCTAAATAGGGCCTATCTAGTTACCTGGGGCCTCTCCCCACCCTCCAACCCCTTAGGATACTAGGCCTCTAAGTTATGTCTTGTACCCGCTCTCCCACCTCTGGGTAGTTTGTACAGTGGTGGGAATAGGTAAAGAGATGCTGGAAAATTGAGGATTCTAAGATATTTGTGTGTAATTTCTTTAAACAGTGTTTATTGATATAAAGGTGTGAGTTGCTAAGACATATACCTCTAGTATATTGTAACAGTTGCCACATAAGAGAGAAACACATGCAACATAGCAAGCAATACAACAACAAGAATACCTATGACAATATTGACTTTCAAGAAAGGTATAACAAGAGAGTCGTTGCGTTGGTGATAACAGAAGAATGGTCTCTGAAAAAACAAATGCAACATACAAAGAGATATATTACAACTGAGGTGGTGTCTAGAATAAAACAGAGGAAGTATGCGACATCTTAACATCAGTAAAAAGGGGTAAAGAAGGTAATCCTGAAAGGATACTGATTGATTTCATACTTTAACTATTATAATATCGAGAAGATAACCAGGGTTGCCATAATTACCTTTTTTTGATGCAGATATGTGGAGGGTCTACAAGGGAGAGCTCGCATGAGCATTGAAAGTTAACCCTATTAATTACTTCTGTTAACGTAGGAAGATGTGGAGTTTTCCAGTTCTGAGCTAAAGCTGATCGTGCTGCAATTAAGATGTGAAAGAAAACTGTCTTTAAGGAAGCTGGAAGATCTAGCAGACCGATATCTAATATCGCTAGCTCTGGAGTTGGTTTGGAAAGATGACCAGTTGCCGTGAAGATTAGTTGGAAGACAGATTTTCAAAAGCGTTGGATGTGAGGGCAACCCCACCAAGCATGAAGCAAGGTGCCTTGTTGACCGCATTGCTTCCGCAAAGGTCCGAGGTCCCAGGTGTGAATGCGTCCCTAGGCTGTGGGGGGTAAGTACCAGCGAAGGTGTAATTTACGCATTGTCTCTGTGTGATTCAAACATTTAGAAAGTTTAGGGGAACTAATTGAGCTGTCTTCCATTGTGTAATAGAAAACTCTTTAGAGAGCTCCTTTTCGCATTGACCAGGGGGAATTTAGCAATTTCACAGCCCATCGAAAACATCTGATAAGCCCAAGGAAAGGCCTTTCTCAAAACCTTTTTTTATTGTGTAAAAAATTTTGAAAATCGGAAGGGGTAGAAGTAGCTCTGGGGCCCTTCAATTTTTTTTTAATAGGTGGCGGGGTTGAGGTATTGGAAGAAGTACTTGAGGGTAGGTGGAGTTTGGCTGGAGATTCTGCATATGATTTAAGTTTTTTCTTCCTCATTAAATATTTGGTCTACTGTATGTAGGTTTAAGTGTGACCATGTTGAAAAGGAAAAGAGCTCATTCCAACACTTAAAAACAGACAGGGGTGTGTGTTGTTTTTGGAGGAGTACCCAGGAATTGAGGAGGACATGTGAGGTCCATAGTTTGAAGAGATCAGCTAGGGAGTCCAGTGGGGAGGTGGAAGTGGTACACCTAGGATTGATGCTTTAAGATGGGAACTGACATTATTGGGTGTAAAACCTGAATTTTCCAAATGCACCCAGGAAATGGAAGTATTATCTAGCCATAAAGGAAGAAACTGTTCAAGAAGTATAGCAATGTTGTAAGCCTGCAGGTTGGGGACCGCCAATCCTCCATCTTTACGGCTGTGAAATAATAGGTTTTTTCTTAATTCTTGCTTTTTTTACCTCCCCAAATGAAATTCAAAAAAAGTCGTTGTAGTTTGTTTATAATGTATGTAGGAATTATGTAAGGAATATATACATAAATTTGGGTAATAGAGACATTTTCACAATATTTATCCTTGCCATCCAGGAGAAACCTATCTTATCTAATCATTTTATCTCTATTTCTAGGTCTGTGTATAGGGAGTTATAATTTGTGGAAATTGTTAGTTGAGGGGAGTTAGTTACTTGAATTCCTAGATAATTCACTGATGTTGGAGAAATGGAGAAACCAAACCGTTTTAATGATTCAACTTGGGTTTGGGTATTGTTCACTGGGAAGATATAAGATTTAGATTTGTTGAGTTAATAGTAGGAGATTCTAGAAAATGAATGCAACATATCTAAAATAGCCGGGATGGAAGAGTTGGTATTTGAGATAATAAGCATGATGTCGTCAGTGTAAAGGCTAATTTTATGTTGAAAGTGACGGGTCTATATTCCAGAGATAATCGAGTTACTTCTAATCTTTTCGGCTAGGGGCTCAGTGCATAATATGAAGATTAGGGGAGAAAGAGGGCAACCCTGACGTGTGCCATTAGTTAGATTAAAAGATTTGGAAAGGAAACCTGAAGTGAGTACTGAGGCAGACGGGTTAGTATATTTGTATGTAATTTCTGCAGAGATGAGTTGTGGCCGGTACAAGTCATCATGGCGGTGTTGAACGGATGCAGAAGAAAAGGGAATAAGAACGGCTCATAAGAGAAAAGAACGACTCATCAGGGGTTATTTTTTATATTGTAATGTGATGGTGACCTGAGCAGGTGTCAGACCACTATGTGGTCTCCATATGGTGGTGTTGTAGGTTATACCTGAGCTGGTGTCTGACCTCTATGTGGTCTCCATATGACGGTGTTGTAGGTTATACCTGAGCTGGTGTCTGACCTCTATGTGGTCTCTATATGGCAGTGTTGTAGGTTATACCTGAGCTGGTGTCTGACCACTATGTGGTCTCTATATGGCAGTGTTGTAGGTTATACCTGAGCTGGTGTCTGACCTCTATGTGGTCTCTATATGGCAGTGTTGTAGGTTATACTTGAGCTGGTGTCTGACCTCTATGTGGTCTCTATATGGCGGTGTTGTAGGTTATATCAGCGTTAGTATAGTGGCAGTGTACATGTGTCCCTGATTGTAAGAGTGAGGGTACACCTGACCCTGTGATAGGAGTTACACTTTTACTTTCTTGATGGTGTGTATTTTAGAAGGTGGTGAGGTGCGTGACCAAGGGAAACATGGAGGGGATATTGTATGTGGGTGGAGGGAGATATTGTATGTGGGTGGAGAGGGATATGGATGGAGCTACTTAGCCCTGTGTCTATGATATGTTAGACTGACAGATGTGTGAGACAGACAGATATGTGAGATAGACAGATATGTGAGACAGACAGTTATGGGACTACTACACAATACAGTTCTGTTTTGCACACTGTATTATGTGGTAAAATTGGTGCATTTATGTCCGAGGGGCCGGTAATATTTTCATATACAGTAGGGTGGGCCCCCCAAGATCAACTCCCCTGTGGGCCCCAGACCCCCCAGTCCAACACTGCCCTCACCTACCATTCTCAAACAACTCCAGGCATTTCTGGGCCTCATCACATATTGCAGACAATGGATACCCAACGCATCTAGCTTGATGCAAATTCTCTATGCCTCTTTCCAGGACATTTCTTCAACCCACAGGCTCTCCCCTGAGGCCAAGGCCAAGAACTTATTCTCGAAGCTCCTCCTCTGGGTAGCCCGGACTACTCACAACCTTTCAACCTTTTTCTCTCTGAACATCAAGGCCATGCCTCTGGTGTTTTGGCTCAAAAACATGGAGATCGTATGAGACCTCTAGGATACTACTCATGCAAGATAGATCCTGTCGCACAAACCGCTCCTACCTGCCTCAGAGCTGTTGTCGTTGCACAGCTCCTTCTTGACAAAACTCAAGACATCATTTTGGGACATCCTGTGACTATCTTGGCACCTCATGACCTCCAAGGGATCCTGAAACAATCCCAGCAACCTCACATCACCAAGCAACGTAATCTTCGACTACAATGCTCATTACTGATGTCTGAAAATGTCACCTTGAAGATATGCACGAAACTCAACCCAGCCACCAGGCTTCCTCTCTCAAGGGGGGGGGGGGGGAAGATGGAGACCCGAATACCACAAAAGAAGAAGATGACGAGACCTTACATGATCATGACCGTCTTGAATAGATGGAGGCTGAAACTTCCCACCTTCCTACTGTCTCTGTTTCCAAGCTGGAGAATCCAGAGTATGTCTTCTTTACAGATGGATCCAGATATGCAGATGAACAAGGACGATTCCATACAGGATTTGCTGTGGTAACCTTGCATGAAACCGTAAAGGCTGCATCTTTACCTTCGAGTATGTCAGCCCAGGAAGCTGACTTTGGGCTGTAACAGAAGCTTGCAAGCTCGCTGAAGGAAAGACTGTGAACATATACACCCACTCAGCCTACATGTGTGGAGTGGCCCACGACTTCGGCCTGAAGTGGGCCCTGCGAGGTTTCCAGACATCTAGTGGAACGCCAATCAAGAACCAAGAGGCTGTTCAGACCTTGATATATGCTCGCCAGCTGCCAGCCCAAGTGGCTGTCTTGAAAACTACAGCTCATGGAAAAATAGAGACAGAGGAGGCCAGGGGCAATTACAACGCTGATCAGGCTGCAAAGGCTGCAGCCCTCCTCACAGTAATTCGAGAGAAAGCAGGAGTGGCTGTATACGTACTCACAAGAACAGAGAAGAAGAAGCTAGAAGAAAAGAAGAAGAAAGAAGAAAGGGAAGAAGAGGAAGCTAAGAAGAATGAAGTGGAAAGGAAGAGAAAAGAGGATGAAGAACCGAACCAAGGGCAAAATATACTGAACCCAGGTGTTGACCTGTTGAGACAATTTCAAACCCAAATAAGCCCCAAGGAAAGGAGGAGCTGGGAGGAAGAGGGAGCTGAGATGCAACAGGATGGATTCTGGAGAAAAGACGATAAACTTTGTCTGCCAAGGGCATTATATCCAGCTGTAGTCCAATGGGCTCATGGTACTACACACAGAGGAACAAACCAAATGATTTCTTCCATTAAAAAAGATATATCTGGCGCCTGGAATTTCGACCACAGCAAGAAACTATTCCAAGAGTTGTGAAATATGCAATGCTTGTAACCCAGGAGGACTGGTGCCAACGCTACAAAAGCATCTGGCCAAACCATTTTATCCCTTCCAATGGATCCAGATTGACCACATTGAATTGCCCAAGAGTGGAAAATACAAGTATGTCCTAGTGGTGGTGGATATGTTCTCAGGGTGGCCTGAGGCCTACCCAGTCCCTAATATGACCGCCAGAACTACCGTGAAAAAGTTGCTGACTGAGTTGGTGTGCAGATTTGGAATCCCAGAAGTTATTGAGTCTGACCAAGGACCTGGATTCACAGCAGAAGTAACCAGAGACATTTGGAAGCTAGTAGGAGCTGACCTCGGATTGCACACCCCATACCATCCACAGAGCTCGGAAAAAATCGAGAGAATGAATGCCACACTTAAAAACAAAATTCTCAAAGCCAGTAAGGAAACATCACTTCCATGGCCAGAAATCCTACCCATTGCCCTATACTCTGTCAGAAACACCCCTAGGCAGCCCACTGGTCTCACACCTTATGAGATATTATTCTTAGGCCAACCTAGGTTGGGACAATACTATCCACAACAGTTGAGTTCAGGAAATGATAGCTTTGTGAAATATGTCATAAGTTTGTGTAATGAATTGACATTACCCCTGGCCACCGGGTTTTCCTCTATTCCAGATCCTGACTCAGATCAGAGCACCCACAAACTGCAACCTGGTGATTTTGTGTGGGTAAAGGAACACGTCAGAGATTCTCTGGAACCCAGATTTGAAGGACTATACTAAGTTCTTCTGGTGTCCCCAAACTCAGTAAACTAGAAGGGAGACCTACTTGGGTGCATGCCTCACACTGCAAGAAAGCAGCTGGAGCCAGTAAGTCATCATGGATCACTCTTTTATCCTTTATTACATCTGTGTTGTTTGGATGTGTGTGAAAATACAAGAGACATTCACAAGGGGGGATTGTGAGAGCATAAAGTGTGAAGGTTTCTTTAGGGGTAACCATTCTTAGTCTCTTGACCACAGAACTTCTTTCAGTCCTTATCGCTTCTATTCCTTGTAGGACCAATGTGGTCTTTACATTATCTAGGTTACTCCAAGTGGATTGTCAACAATCCTTAACTTGTCACTGCTGGGGACTGCTCTGATATGGCGCCTGGCGTTCGTTGTTCACCAGTCATCCTTGCCATCAAAGGCTCTGTGAAGAGGCCGGCGGTCGATAGGTCACGCCCCTTGGAGCAAGCTTGGCAGTGATTCAGCGGGTTTAACACCCGCGCCACCTGTCCACCCGGCTATCCAAGCACAATGACACTTATCCATCAGTGCCCAGTTTAGGAAAAGCATGAAAAACATGAATCATCATTAACTCTTCTCGGGAGGAGCATGAAAACAGAATTTAATATTTTAGGGGGGACTGTCAGGTGCAGGATCGATTGAAAACATTAAACTCTGTTCTTACTGTTTATAACCATTGATTATATCTTGAAACTGTCTATATACTGTGTGTATAACTATTCTCTATTACCCTTGACCAGTTTAATCAGATATTATACGCTTGGAATGCATAGCTTTTGCATGAAAACTACCTCCAGGATGTACTTATTCTGGAAGATGCTGAAAACGCATGGACTCATAATGGCTCACAAATATTAGCTTATGCAGCAAAGCAGACAAAATGGCGCAGGGTGCATTTGGATAACACCCGAGTCAGATTCATTTAAGCTGAAGTAAACAAGTCCATTTAAGGAACTGTGTTTTGATGGACTGTACAATATTATACAACACATGCAGAAATAAAGGATTGATGTATATTCCCATATATGTACTTATCTTTGATTTCCTTATAAAATTGCTTCCCCAAAAGCTAATTAACCAATGATCAAACAACACATACTTATGACAATGCATATGTATCACATGCTATAAAACTCTTTACTTCCTTATATTAAAGCAGAACTATATTCCAGATAAAACCTGTGTGGAGTGTAATTCCTTGGAGCTCCAGCTGTTTACAGCAAAAATATATATTCAATTTGGAAGAGATAGCAATTGCAGCAGTACAGATAAAAAGGATAAATTTGTACTTTACAATAGCAGGCAGGGTTTAGGTAAGCTATAGGGGCCCATATAGTTAGGCAGGCCGGGTATTGGGCCAATATAGGTAGGCAGGGTATAGGTAGGGTATAGGAGCCAATATAGGTAGGCAGGCAGGCAGGGTTTAGGTAGGCTATATGAGCCCATATAGATAGGCAGACAGGGTTTAGGTAGACTATAGGGGTCCATATAGTATGTAGGGCTCATATAGGTAGGAAGGCAGGGTATAGGGCCCATATAGGTAGGTAGGCAGGTAGGGTATGCAGGACCTTATAGGCAGGCAAGGTATAGGGCCCATATAGGTAGGCACGTAAGGTATATGGGCCCATATAGGCAGACAGACAGGGTATAAGGCCCATATAGGTAGGAAGGTAGGATATAGAGACCCATATATGTAGGCAGGTAGGGTATAGGGGTCCTTATAGGCAGGAAGGGTATAGAGCCCATATAGGTAGGATGGTGGGGTAGAGGGCCCATATAGGCATGCAGAATATACATCCCATATAGGCAGGAAGGGTACAGTGCCCATACAGGTAGACAGACAGGGTATAGGGGCCCATCTAAGTATGCAGGCAGGGTATATGGCCCATATAAGTAGGCAGGTAGGATACAGGGGTCCATATAGGTAGGCAATCAGGGTCTAGGGACCTATATAATTAGGCAGAGTATAGGGGCCCTTATAGGTAGGCAGGCAGGGTATGGGACCCATATAGGCAGGCAGGGTATAGGGCCGATATAGGTAGGCAGGCAGGGTATAGGGCCCATGTAGGTAAACAGGTAGGATATAGGGGCCCATATAGGTAGGCAAGGTATAGGGCCCATGTAGGTAGGCAGGCAGGGTATAGGTAGGCTATAGGAGCCCATATAGGTAGGCAGTCAGGGTTTAGGTAGGTTATAGGGGCCAATATATGTAGGCAGGGTATAGGACCCCTATAGGTAGGCAGGTAGGGTGTAGAGGCCCTTATAGGCAGGCAGGGCATAAGGGCCCATATAGGTATGCAGTCAGGGTAAATGGCCCATATAGTTAGACAGGTAGGGTATAGGGGCTTTATAGGCATGCAGGGTATAGGGCCCATATAACTAGGTAGGCAGGCTTTAGTCTCTATTGGTGAAAACAAAAAAAAGAAATAACTTACCTCTATCCAGGATCCCCTGATGTGAGGAGCGCCCGACCAGCCTCTGAGCCCGTCGCATGTGGTGTGATGATATGACGTCATCGCGCTGCCCACGTCAGCACTGCGAGCCGGCACCTGGTAGGCTTAAGGCCTAAGGCCTTAAGCTTACCAGGCGGGTTTGCAGAGCGGAGCACCGCTCTGTTAAGACCGGGCAGTGTAACTCCTGCCTCTGTACGCTCGGGACAGAGGGCCCGGGTATTCAGAGGCAACGACAGCAGGGTAGCAGACGTAGTGGCAGCTGCTATGGGGCCCGCGACCATAGGGGGCTTGGCCTGTGCCCCCAATGACGTGGGCCCTGTAGAAGCTGCTACATCTGCTACTCTGGTAGTTCTGCTTCTGCCCCATTAAGGCCGTGTTCACACGGCTTATTCACGGCGGATTTGTGAGCCGGATTGCGCTTGCAAATCCGGCGTGAATAAGGGGCGGGACGGGGGCGGGGCCGGAGCGCGGCGGGGGTGCCGCTCCCCGGCCCCATAGACTGTTATTATCTACGGCGCTTACGCGCCGTAAATAATGTGCATGTCACATTCTCCCCCCGCGGCGGATTCGCCGAGCGGGGAGGAGCGACGGAATCCACTGTTCTCTATGAGAGCAGTGGATTATCGTAATTACTCCGACGGATTGGCGCCATACTGCAGCGCAAATCCGGCGTGCAGTACGGCGCCATTCCGTGGACAAATAAGCCGTGTGAGCGAGGCCTTACAGAAATGCACAGTATTAATTGCTGTGCATTTTTGCAAAAAAAGAAGATGCACCAAGAATGCACTGTGTGAAAGCACCCTAATTCGTATTACAGCAATAAAAATGTAATACATTTTTCACACAACGCTACTGCATTTTGGCCTAGTTGTTGTTAGATACATATTGACAAGGCGGAATTTGTCATTTTTATTATGTCCTCATATTTAAAACCATTGAATTTAAAGGGGGTGTATCTTCTTTTCTCACTCATGTATACAGTCCTGCCCCACTTATTTCATTCCTGACATAATCCAGTTTGAATCACCTGTGCATAACTCTTAGGGTAAGTTCACACGGCTTATTTTGGGGTGCATTTCGCCATGTATTGCGAGTGTACTGCGCTCTAATACGAGCGAAATACGCGCCAATCATTACGGTAATCCACAGTTCTCATAGAGAACTATGGATTACGCCTCCTCTCCCTGGGCATACAATACGATCGTATTGTACGCACGGGGAGATAATTGACATGGCCCAATGACAGTCTATGGGGCAGGTGCGCTGCTGGCCCCTCCGTGCGGCGGGAGTATGCGTGTATCAGCGCGACTCCCGAAGACCTGGCTTAAGTGCAGGGCGTACTGCACGCTCCGCAATTAAGCCGTGCGAACATACCCTTAGGGTACGCTCACACGGCTTATTTAGCAGCGTATTCCGGCGCGCATTTCGCCACGTATTGTGCTTTATACGTGGCAAAATGTGCGCCGCAATTAAGGTAATTCATAGCTCTCATCGCGAGCTCTGGAGTGGGTATTGTCTCCCCGCCCGTACACTACGATCGTATTGTATTCGCGGGGAGAGAATTGACATGTCAATTGTTAGCGGCACCTAGCAAGTCAATGGGGCCAGCCACTGATCAGCACGTACTTCCAAAACACCCGGTGTATTGTGGCGTGTATACGTGCCCCAATACGCCGTGTGAACATACCCTTAACAGTTCATAAATATTAACCTCTTAACGACATTTGGCTAAAATTACATCATAGTGCATCATAGTCATTTAGGAGTTTTTCTCATTACAAAGATTAACTTTCAACATAGAGGGATAGTTAAATGAAGACTTTTTCTACATACGTTGGTCAATAGATATTACTTTAGTCATGAAATAAAAGCCTTTTTATGTGATCTGAAGTGCACACAGGTTTCTATTGTTACCTGCATACCAGACAGACGTTTGTTATCTGATTAGCTGAGAGCTCAGAGCAGAGAGTGATGTCAAAGCACTGAAAGACTGAGTCTGAAGCTAACTAATTATATCTCACAAGATTAGCTTCACTGAACAAAAGGTACATGGGCTGTGAGGACTGAAAAGCATGTCTTTATCTGTAGTCTTGTTAGAGGTAACAATCACCTGCACTGTCAGAGTAACTGCTCCCTAGAAGTTGAATATGTTAATCACTGCTGTAGAACCATCCACAGCTTGCGGAGGCAGAATAAGTGCAAAACTGCAAAAACTCAGTGAAATAGTGTGGTAAGAAAACACCTTTAAGGGGCTACGTAGAGGAACTGCAGCTGTCACTCGCCGGCAACAGCAGAGAATAGAGACAGCTCTGTTCCCTGCTGTTTAACTCTTTAGACGCCATAGTGATCACCGCGATATCTAAATGAATGAGAATCGGTGGCATGCACTGTTTCTCACTCCAATTGGCACCCCCGGACCGAGATTTTGGGATGTCTTCCATTGTCGCCATGTTTACCCCTTTACCACTTCCTTTTTTTAATATTTTGGTTCATGTAAATCAATCAAGAAAAGAAAAACAGTGCAGAAGTAAATTATTCTAGCATATCACTTACACACAAAACACAACAGACACCACTGAGAAACAAAACACATAACAGTTTAACCACTAACACACATAACACGAACACTTTACTGATTGTTTTGAAGGTGTCACGGTCCATGCCGCTACCCTCATTCTGGACCGTGAACATAGCCGGGTCCATGCTTCTGTCCTGTCTTCATTCACACCACGGCGACTGCTGTGGACCGTGGATGTGTCTGTTTGTGTCCCTGGTTCCTATATTTGTTGTTGTGTCCCTTGTTATTATTGCTACTCATCTGTTCTCAGTCTTCGGTTAACCCTGCTATGTCCAGGTTGCTGTTCTGCTGCTAACTGCCCGTTTTTACCTGCCTGCTATCTTGCCTAGGTCTCAGTCCTCTGCCCATGGCTACACTGGCCTGTGACCCGTCATCTCTTCCAGCACCCGGTGTCCTTGTCCTGCACTTCCGCTGTCACCACGAGTAGTCTACCATATACGCTCGCAGTGGAGCCACACCAAGAGCCCAGAGGATCCACACCAAGCACCCGGTATCCACAGTGTCAGTGCATACTGACCCCACTAGTCGTTACAGAATGAACCCACCAGGGATCCCAATGTGGTGACCCTACCTGGCCTATGGTCTTGCCTGGAGCGTCTGTACCCGCTGGCTCATGGTCTCGCCCAAAGCGTCTGTACCTGCTTGCTCATGGTCTTGCCCAAAGCGTCTGTACCCACTTGCTCACGGTCTTGCACAGAGTGTCTGTACCCGCTGGCTCATGGACCCATCCATAGCATCTGTACCCGTTGGCTCATGGTCTCGCTCAGAGCGTTTGTACCCGCTGGCTCATGGTCTCTCCCATATCGTCTGTACCCGTCAGCTCATGGTCTCGCCCAGAGTGTCCATACCCGCTGGCACATGATCTCGCCCAGAGCATCTGAGCTCCACCCCCCATCCTGTTTAGGGCCCCGTTTGTTCCTCTTGTGCACCTCCCTTTTTACATATCCCCAGTATTGGCTATCATTGACCCTGTAGTTGGTTTGTGGGGTTGCTTCCATAGTAGTTTTGGGCCACAGACCTATGTGGACTGGGAGGAGGTGTGGTTTTAGGGGGGAGGGGAGTCATGGTCCATGTCGCTGCCCTTGTTCCAGACTGCGGACATGGCTGGGTCCCTGCTTCTGTCCAGTCTCCATGTCCCTTGATATTGCTGCTACTCACTTGTCCTCAGTCTTTGGTTAACCTTGCTGTGTCCAGGTTGCTGTTCTTCCGTTCTGCTATTACCTGACATTTTCCCCAATTTTACCTGCCTACTATATTGCCTAGGACTCTGTCATATACCTTTGGCTACACCAGCGTGTGCCCCGTCATCTTTGTCAGCACCCGGTGGCCTTGTCCTGTACTTTGTCTGTCACCGCAAGTAGCCTACCATCCATGCTCGTGGTGGCCCAGAGGATCCACACCAAGCTCCCGCCGTACATGGTGTCAGTGCATACTGATACCACTGATCGTTACAGAGGGCCTCCTTAAATCTTGTCATGTGACCTTTTTTGAACAGCTTATGTATGTATTTGTGCATAGAGATTGTGTTGCTTTTTTTCTAGTTTATGGTAAAACAAAAATTCATGATATAATATTCTCTAAAGAGACCAAAGTGTGTAGGGATGTGCTGAAGCACAGAAATGGGTTTAAATCGAACTCTTCTGTATTTCTGATAGAGTTTGAACTACTTAAATTATGCTTTTGAAGTAGATTTAATATCTATTATTCAAAAGTAGCCACTAAGTAAAGTAATGTTAGGAACAGATAGCTCAGGATTTTGTATTGTTAGTCATTGGTAAAACTTGTATAAAAATACTAAATATTTAATTTAAAAAAAATAGGTAGTGGTGTACTGGCCATAGGGACCCTTAAGAACACTGAGCATCATCTTAAGTGACTGCTGAGCCCTGTGAGTGACATAGAGGCAGGGCAAGCTGTGGCAGAGACTAGCCTCTCACATACCCATAGCAGCACAGTAAAAAAGGCAAATAGCCTGCATTTGCTTTGGAACTACTTTACTTGGTGGAACATCAGGACTCATAGGTCCCCAACCGTCTCAGAATTGGTTGTGCTACTGTTTTGAAAATACAGTTTTGCCATTTATCTGGAACACCATGTTATCTTAAAGGGGTGTCCCTCTTACATGCCATCACATACCATGAAGGGTATATCCCTTTAATGAGGCAACTAATCTTGGCTTATTTACTGAGCATGCTGCCCATGGATAAAACGGGAAGATTGAAGGGAAGGAGCCTAAGATAGGTGTACTTGGCTGTCCCCAGAACAACTATTAAACTGTTCAATGTGTCAGTACTTTTTGCGCAACTTGCTGATCTCTAACAAGGAGCTTAATGGCAAAATTCATAGCAGGTGTTTGATCCCTGATTTAAACAATCCTTCCTATCATGCTATTCACAGATCACACTTTACAATTGATCAACAGTACCTCGCCATTGCAAGCAGGATGCTCTCAGATGGAAGTGGCCACTGAGCTTAGAGTGTTATTAGCAGGTTGCAACAGAGATACAGAGAGACTGGAAGAGTCACAGAAAGGCAAAGAAGTAGACGTTGTAGCGGGTGCCCCCGCTTCTCGGCCCGCGGGCGCAATCGTGGCCGCCCCCCCCCGGGCGCCTGCCGGGGTCGGGTGCCGCCGCTGGCCACGAGGCGAGCCGGGCGTCCGCTCCTGCCGGGGACTCACCTTGCCTCGTTCCTGTCCCGTCCGCGTCCTCTGCCGGCCAAGGCGCGCGTGCGTTCTCGTAAATTTAAAGGGCCAGCGTCCCGGTAATTGGATAATTGCCGGGCGCTTCCCCTATTTAAGGTTTCGCTTGGCAATCATTCCTTGCTGGATCTATGTTGCCCCGAGCCTTAGAGAAAGCGTTCCTCAAGTGTATTCTCGCCTTACCGTGTACCAGACCCTTTGCTACGTTCCTCGACTCCAAACCTCTGCCGCCTGTCCTGACCTTCCTGTCTGTCCACGACCACGAACCTCTGCCGCCTGCCCTGACCTTCTGCCTGCCCACGACTACGATTCTTGGATTGCGATTCTGTACTACGCTGCACCTCAGCTGCCACCGCAAGCAAGTCACGTCAGGGGTAGCGACCTGGTAGCCTCACGCCGCAGCAAGTCCATCCCGCTTTGCGGCGGGCTCTGGTGAATACCGGGAGCTACTTAGACTCCGCTCCCGGGCGTGGCTTAACTATCATCGCTTGCGGTGGTCCAGAGGATCCACTACCCAGCCGTTACAGACGTCCTTTGGCTACATCACACTGATGAACGCTTCATTGTAAACAATGTCCTGCGGAAACCGGATGATGAATACCACACAACTCCAGGCACGTGTGAGGGGGATGAGAAGCAACCAAGTGTCACATCAGACCATTCGTAACCGTTTACACCATTTAAACCAAATATCTCTAACTTTTTGTAAGTAGTGTATGTATGTAACAACACTAACAATCTTAAACACATGGTTAAGATTTCTAAAGGATAACGCTCTGCAAAATGACTCCAGATGGAGAATGTTATAATGAGATCAGAACAAGAATAGAAAAATAACAGTGATTCATAAAATCAGAAATATGTGTGACTGTCTAAGCAAAGCAGCAGATTTGCTCAATGCAATCCTCTCACAGGAGCTGCCTATGCTCTATTACAGAAGGCATTTCATCATCACACTTTCATAGATTTAGGACCTTGTGTATGAAAACTGTCTAGGTGTAAGGTTTTTTTTGTTTCCCATAGCAACCAATCACAGTTCCACTTTCATTTAATATAGTGAATTGAAAAAAATGGAAGGGGAGCTCTGAAAGGCTGCTATGGTCAGCAAAGAAAGTATTAGACCTAGACAATTTTCATACATGTCTCCCTTTGTTCTTTGCATTCTCATCAGTAAAGCCATAAATACTTCTACCAGCAGATTACTCAGCAATTTTAGTGCTATCTGGCCACTCAAGCCTTAACTCTGAGCCCCTATAAGATTCAAGTGGTTATCCTAAAAATCATTTTCATATCAGAAGTACTTTATGTTGTCTTAACCACTTAAGGACCCAGCGTTTTTTTTGTTGTTGACACGCTCCTTTTTCCCTCCTCGCCTTCCCAGAGCCATAACTTTTTTATTTTTCCACCTACATAACACATGAGGGCTTTTATTTTGCGGGACAAGATGTACTTTCTAATGGTGTTATTCACTGTACTATAGAATATACGGGGAAACCACAAAAAAATTCCAAGTAGGACAAATTGTGAAAAAAAAACGTATTTTCGCCATGTTTGCGGGGTTTTGCTTTTACGGCGTTCAATCTTCGGTTAATACAATGTGTTAACCGTATTCTACAGGTTGATACACATCCGGCAATACCAAAAATGTAGGGTTTTCGTTATGTTTTGGTACCATAAAAAAATTCCAAACTTTTTCTATTTTTGAAATTTGCGCCAGTTTGTGCGACCAATAACTTTTTTGAACTAACACCTACGGACGTCAGTGAAGGTGCATTTTTTGCGGGCTGAAGTGTACTTTTATTGCTAGTAGTTTGGAATGCATGCAACGTTTTTGATCACTTTTATTCAATTTTTTAAGTGACATAAAATGACCAAAATACGCTATTTTGGCGTTTGGAATTTTTTTTCTTCTACGGTGTTCAGCACACGGGATAAATGATGTTATATTTTTATAGATCGGACTTTTTCGGACGCGGCGATACCAAATATGTGTAACTTTTTTTATTATTTTATTGTTTTTATTTGTAAAATGGGGAAAGGAGGGTGATTTGAACTTTTAATACTTTTTATTTTGTACTGTAAAATTTTTTTTTTTTTTTTTTTACTTTAACATTGAGTCCACCTAGGGTGCTTGACCACTAGGTGGCGCGATTGTCAATACAGTCTAATGCATTGCATAGGCAATGCATTAGACTGTACCAAGATGGCGGTTTCCCCACTTCCTGTCTGCGGACGGAAGTGGGGCAAACCAGGACATGGAAGTGACAGGAGCCTTCCCAAGGCTCCCTGCTGCCATGTCCGGGGGTCGGATCGTTGCAGCTATGCTGCGATGGTGCCGATCACCCTGAAGATTGGTGCGGGGCACCCATCTTAATTCATTCAGATGCCGCAGTTGTAACGGCCGGCGACTGTGCGGGGGAGTCGCGAAGCAATCCCCCTGCAATGCCCCTTATGGACCCTGGGACGTACTCATACGTCCAGGGTCCTTAAAGGGTTAAAGGGACACTACTATCAACATTTTTCTTTTCACATATTAAAAGCAATATGAAACTTTTATATGGGTTATTTTTTAAATTGCTGGGGTTTTTTATATAATTTTTTTAAGTTCCCCTCTGTACGTTCCCATTCTGACTTCTCCTCTGTGAGCTTTGATATCACAGCAGTGAGAACAGTGTCAGACTTGGGGCGGCATGTATGATCGGGAGTTGCGCCTATTTTCTGGCGGAAACTGCGCCTCACCGGTCCAAATCCACTGTCGGACGCAGTGATGCGGTGTTAGGCGCAACCTTTGCCCATTTCGGTTGCGCCTAACCTGACGGGGCGTGCAATGGGCGCGGTGTGGGCCTTCTGGGGCGGAACGTACCATATTTGAATACTCCGATGCATGCATAATCGCGGCTCGACAAAGTGCGGCGCATTGCAGCTCCGACAGGCAGACCTAGTTCAATGTGGTCTAAATGAGCCGGAGGAGGCGCAGTGAAGCTAGAACATAATGGGGCAAAATGTGCTCTAGGTCGACTGTTACAACAGTACAATAATAAAAAAGAGTTGTCTATAAAATGATTTCATTAATCAAGATACATATCAAAGTTGTCTAAAAAAGAAGAAATGTATTGTAAAAGTGGATTATTTAAAATTAAAGGAAAAATATATAAGATCGCAAAAGGAATACATCTCAGCTCTCAGCTCCGTGAGGCATGGAGAATGATTCCAAAAATCGTTTTTATTAGGTTTAAAACATTATCTGAAAAAGAGATCAAACCTTCCAAAAAATACATAAATAAAATCACTAACAAAAAATCAATAACGGCGCAACATCAGGAATTGGGATATTGAAAATTGCCGGGAAATACAGTAATTCAAATTCTGTAAGAGTTCTCATTGGTCGGCATAAACCAGCCAATCAGAATAGGAGCTACAGTGACCCATTATAACCTATGGAGTAGTGTTGACCAATCAAATGAAAAGGCGGGACAGTTCAAAATACAGTCAAAAATGAAGAAAAGAGCTGATTGGTTGAAGTAGAGGGGGCTTGGCTATCCCGGCCAATCAGAGCGCGAGCTACTTTGTCCCATTGTAGTCTATGGAGAGATGGGGGCAGTGAAATCTCATGTCCATGAGGCATGCAGTATTAGTAAAAACATCGTTTTTATTAGGTGTAAAACATTCTCTGAAAAAGAGCTAAAACCTTCTATAAACATACATCAATCAAATCACTAACAACGCATTTGTCGCCGGGACCGGCGCAACATCAGGAATCGGGATATTGAAATTGACGAGAAATACAGTAATTCAAATTCTGTAAGCGCTTCTCATTGGTCGGCAGAAACCAACCAATCAGAATAAGAACGGCAAGGACCCATTATAACCTATGGAGTAGTATTGACCAATCAAATGAAAAGGCGGGACAGTTCAAAATACAGTCAAAAATGAAGACAAGAGCTGATTGGTTGAGACCAGGCGGCAGATATGAATCCACCACTCATATGAAGTGCGTCTATTTTGAGTGGATAAGTAGCTCACCCGCTGATTGGCTAAGCAGGATGAGCCCCTCTTCCCCCCAACCAATCACAGTACTAGAATATTTCCCATAGACAGTAATAACTTTTAGGGCGCCCTTCTATTGCGCCCTTCTTGCTTCACTCAAAATCGACGCACTACATATGATTGGTGGATTCATATCTGCCGCCTGGTCTCAACCAATCAGCTCTTTTCTACATTTTTTACTGTATTTTGAACTGTCCCGCCTTTTCATTTGATTGGTCCATACTACTCCATAGGTTATAATGGTTCACTGTCGCTCCTATTCTGATTGGTTGGTTTCTGCCGACCAATGAGAAGCGCTTACAGAATTTGAATTACTGTATTTCCCGGCAATTTTCAATATCCCTATATCTGATGTTGCGTCGGTCACGGCGACAAACGCGTTGTTAGTGATTTTATATATGTTTGTTTATAGAAGGTTTGAGCTCTTTTACAGAAAATGTTTTACACGTAATAAAAATGTGTAAATATCTATATATATATTTTTTTTGTACCATGTGACTAACTTTTAGTGCTAGTGCTAGAGGTGGGCACTGGCTAGGATCAATCTCACCCCACACCCCTCTCAACATGGTTCCTTCTTACTGTAACGATTCTGGAGGTGGATCCACTGGACCACCGCAGGCGATGGCGTAAGCCCCTACCAGGGAGTGGAATCTAAGTGGGACCCGGTTTTCACCAGAGCCCGCCGCAAAGCGGGATGGTCTTGCTGCGGCGGGTGTCCACCAGGTCACTACCACTGGCGGGGCTTGCCTGCGGTGGCGGCCAAGGGTGCGAGGTACAGGAACGGCAGGCAGGCTCGTAGTCGAGGACAGACAGAAGGTCAGGACAGGCGGCTCTGGTTCGTGGACGGTAGACAAGCAGGTGGTCGGGGCAGGCGGCAAGGTTCGTAGACGGTAGACGTAGCAGAGGGTCGGTACACAGGAAGGCAATACTGGAACGCTCAGGAACACTTTCACCATGGGTATGAACACCAAGGATCCGGCGAGGGCCGGCAGGAAGTGACCGGACTAAATAGGAGCAGTGCCCGGCAATGAACCAATTACCGGCGCACTGCCCCTTTAAATTCAAATTGCCGGCGCGCGCGCCTCTAGGGGCGGAGCTACGCGCCGGGACACGGAAGCAGCCTGAGCAGGAGCGTGGCCAGGTAAGTGCATGCCGGCGGGGACGGGGAGGCGAGCGGACCCCGAACCCGACGTGCGGGACGGGGCTCCGCTCGGTGCAGGAGCACGGGCGCGCCTGCGACCCGGGACAGTGGTCGCAGGGGCGTCCGTGACAGTACCCCCCCCTTGGGCCCCCCCCTCTTACTGGATTGGAGAAATCTCTGGATGAGACTGCGGTTCAGGATGTTCTCCTCCGGCTCCCAGGACCTCTCTTCAGGGCCGAACCCCTTCCAGTCCACCAAGAAGTATCGCTTTCCCCTAGTTCTTCTCATGCCCAGAATCTCCTTGACCTCGAAGACATTGGGCGCATCAGCCACAGACGGAGGAGGAGCGGCCTTCTGGGAAAAATGGTTAAGGACCAGAGGTTTCAATAAGGAGACATGAAACGCGTTGGGAATTCTCATCGTGGGAGGGAGCCGGAGTTTGTATGCTACCGGATTGATGCGGCTGATGACCTCAAAGGGTCCCAGGAAACGGGGTCCCAGTTTGTGAGACGGCATCTTTAAGCGGACATATCTAGATGAGAGCCACACCTTTTCACCTGGGGAGAACACCGGAGGAGGGATTCTTCTCTTGTCCGCTTGAGACTTCATGCGCTCGGACGCGCGGAGCAGCGACTGACGGGTCTGGGACCAGATGGCCTTCATGTCTTGAACCAGTGCGTCCGCCGCCGGGACCTCGGAGGAGGTTGCCAGAGGGAGAGGGGGGCGGGGATGCAAGCCATACACGATGTAGAAGGGGGAGGCCCCTGCGGACTCGGACTCAAGGGAGTTATAGGAGAACTCCGCCCACGGCAGTAAATTGGCCCAATCATCTTGGCGTGCCGAGACGAAATGACGAAGGTAGCAACCCAGGACTTGGTTGACCCTCTCCACCTGGCCGTTCGTCTGTGGATGGTAGCCGGAAGAGAAGTCGAGCTTCACTTGAAGTTGGTTGCACAGAGCTCGCCAAAACCTGGAGACAAATTGAACTCCCCGGTCCGAGACAATTTGCTGAGGGAGTCCATGGAGCCGGAACACATGGATGAAGAATAACTCAGCTAGCCGGGAGGCGGATGGCAGCCCTGGCAACGGGACGAAGTGCGCCATTTTGGAAAAGCGATCAGTAATCACCCAGATAATGGTGTTGCCAGACGACGGAGGGAGGTCGGTTATAAAGTCCATCGAAATGTTGGTCCAGGGTTGAGTGGGAACGGGAAGTGGCTGAAGTAGGCCTGCCGGCTTGTGACGTGGCGTCTTGTTCCGGGCACAGGAGTCGCAAGACGCAACGAAGTCCTTGATATCCTTCTCCAGCTCTGGCCACCAATAGAACCGGGATATCATGTGGAAGGTTCTTCGGGCGCCGGGATGGCCAGCCACCAATGAGCAATGTCCCATTTCAAGATACGTCTGCGGAGAGCAGGACGCACATAAGTCCTTCCAGGAGGGACCTTCCGGGGGGTCCACTGGAGCAGCCGAGATGAGACGTTCTGGGGGGTTTGATGTGTTCAGGAGAGGTCTCTTCACCCACCACGTCGGAAGCACGGGAGAGGGCATCAGCTCTCACATTCTTCTCGGCTGGCCTGAAATGGATCTGAAAGTCGAACCGGGAGAAGAAGAGCGACCACCTGGCCTGGCGTGGGTTAAGTCGCTGAGCAGTCTGCAGATATTGGAGGTTCTTGTGGTCCGAGTAGATACGGATGGGAAAACGGGCACCCTCCAGCAGTTTAACCCCAAACTCCTCCAGGGCCAATTTGATGGCCAGTAGCTCCCGGTCGCCAATCGTGTAATTCCTCTCGGCTGAAGAGAACGTCTTGGAGAAGAAGCGCACGACACAGTCTTACCTGTAGGCCCTTTTTGTGTAAGGACTGCCCCAGCCCCCACAGACGAAGCATCCACTTCCAGAGTGAAGGGTTTAGCGGGGTCTGGACGTGCAAGGATAGAAGCCGTAGCGAAGGCGGATTTGAGCTTCACAAACGCCTCCTCGGCCTCGACAGGCCAACTGCGGGGATTGGCTTGTTTCTTGGTGAGAGCCACTATCGGGGCCACCAGCGTAGAGAAGTGCGGGATGAATTGGCGATAGTAATTGCAGAAGCCCAAGAATCGCTGGATAGCCCGCAGCCCGACGGGGCGTGGCCACTGCAAAACGGCAGACAGTTTAGCAGGGTCCATCCGTAGGCCTTGGTCAGAGATGACATACCCCAGAAACGGGAGGCTAGTCTGATGGAAGAGGCACTTCCCTAGCTTGGCATAAGGTGGTTTCTCCCGAGAGTAGTCTTAGTACTTTACGGACATGGCTGCGGTGGGTCTCGAGGTCAGGGGAGAAACACCAGTATGTCAAACGAGGTAGACTACCACTCAGGAGAGGAGGAGGTCCCTGAAGACGTCATTCACGAGCTCCTGAAAGACGGCTGGCGCATTACAGAGTCCGAAGGGCATCACCAGGTACTCGTAGTGCCCATCCCTGGTGTTGAAGGCCGTCTTCCATTCATCGCCCTTGCAGATTCGGACCAAGTTGTAGGCCCCTCTCAAATCCAACTTGGAGAAAATCTTGGTGCCTTGCAGGCGATCAAAAAGTTCCGTGATCAGCGGCAAGGGGTAACGGTTCTTTACCGTGATCTTGTTCAAGACCCGGTAGTCAATGCAGGGCCGTAAGGTACCCTCCTTCTTCTTCACGAAAAAGAAACCCCGCGCCAGCGGGGACGAGGACTCCGGATGAACCCTTCTTGAGATTCTCCTGGATGTACTCCGACATGGCTTGGGTCTCAGGAACAGACAGAGGGTAGACTCGGCCACGGGGAGGACTGGTACCCGGCAATAAGTCGATCGGGCAATCGTATGGACGATGCGGCGGAAGACTCTCGGCTTGTCTCTCGGAGAACACATCGGCATACTCCAGATATTCGGGCGGCAGCCCGGGCAGCGGCTCCTGAAGGGTTAAGCGAGAGCAGGGAAGCACCGGGCGAGGTGCCACCAAACAACGCCCCCGACAGTTGGGACCCCAACGAATCACCTCTCCAGTAGACCAGTCCAGGATAGGAGAGTGGAGCCGTAGCCATGGGAGTCCGAGGAGGATCGCCGACGAGGAGCGAGGCAACACATAGAAGGCGATCTCCTCCTTATGCAGTGCCCCCACATGGAGAGACAGTGGCTTGGTGACGAACTGGATGGTGTCGCTAAGCAGCTCCCCGCTGACTGATGAGATGACAAGCGGTTTCTCCAGACGTACCACTGGAAGCCGATACCGCCTCACTAGAGGCTGGTGGATGAAGTTCCCGGCTGAGCCCGAGTCCAGAAACGCCGGAACCTGGAATGTGATACCAGACTCTGACACGACCTGCACAGGCATCAACAGGCGTGGAGAGGAGGAGGTTGCACCTAGGAATGCCTCTCCCACAGATCCTAGGTGCGGGAGTTTCCCGCAGCCTTGGGGCGCTTGGGACAAGTCCTCCGAAAATGCTCTGGGCTGCCACAGTAGAGACACAAGCCCAGTTGTCGCCGCTGGGCCAATTCTTGCTCAGAGAGGCGAGCCCGATCAATCTGCATGGGCTCATCGGTGGGTGTTGGGTGTGTGTTGGAGGCTGTGGCGCCGGAGGCCCCTGGAACACCGGTGCCAGGCGAGGAAACCGGCGAGGTTGGGCTGACTGGCGCTCTTGCAGAAGCTCCTCCTCCCGTTCAATGAAGCGTATATCGATGCGGGTCGCCAACCGGATCAAGTCGCTAAGGGAGGACGGGAGGTCTCTAGCGGCCAAGACTTCTTTAACTCGACTTGAGAGTCCCTTCTTGAACGTAGCACATAGTGCGGCCTCGTTCCATGTCAGTTCAGAGGCCAGCATACGGAATTGCACCGCGTAGTCTCTACAGACAGGTCTCCCTGGCGTTATTTAGGAGGGCCGTCTCAGCGGAGGAGGCACGGGCTGGTTCCTCGAAGACGTTGCGGAACTCACTGAGGAATGACTGTAGATCCGCCGTCACCGGATCATCTCTGTCCCATAGGGGTGTAGCCCATGCCAGGGCCTTCCCGGAGAGGAGGCTGACCACGAAAGCCACCTTCGCACGTTCGGACAGGAACTGGTCGGTCATCAGCTCCCCCCTGCATAGTTTCGGGTCACCGCTGAACTTGGATGGGAGAGGGCAGCCGAAGCTTGGGTCCCCTGGGGATCACCGGAACCGCTGAGGCAGGAGCAACTGGAGATGGCGGTGGCTGCTGCTGGACGGTGACGAGCTGCTGCACCAAGGAGGAGAGTTGCTCGAGCTGCTGCGCTTGCTGCGCAATCTGTTGTGATTGCTTGACCACGACGTTGGTGATGCTGGCAACACTTGGCAAGGGTACCTTGGCGGGATCCATGGCCGGATCCTACTGTAACGATTCTGGAGGTGGATCCACTGGACCACCGCAGGCGATGGCGTAAGCCCCTACCAGGGAGTGGAATCTAAGTGGGACCCGGTTTTCACCAGAGCCCGCCGCAAAGCGGGATGGTCTTGCTGCGGCGGGTGTCCACCAGGTCACTACCACTGGCGGGGCTTGCCTGCGGTGGCGGCCAAGGGTGCGAGGTACAGGAACGGCAGGCAGGCTCGTAGTCGAGGACAGACAGAAGGTCAGGACAGGCGGCTCTGGTTCGTGGACGGTAGACAAGCAGGTGGTCGGGGCAGGCGGCAAGGTTCGTAGACGGTAGACGTAGCAGAGGGTCGGTACACAGGAAGGCAATACTGGAACGCTCAGGAACACTTTCACCATGGGTATGAACACCAAGGATCCGGCGAGGGCCGGCAGGAAGTGACCGGACTAAATAGGAGCAGTGCCCGGCAATGAACCAATTACCGGCGCACTGCCCCTTTAAATTCAAATTGCCGGTGCGCGCGCGCCTCTAGAGGCGGAGCTAAGCGCCGGGACACAGATGCAGCCTGAGCAGGAGCGTGGCCAGGTAAGTGCATGCCGGCGGGGACGGGGAGGCGAGCGGACCCCGAACCCGACGTGCGGGACGGGGCGGAGCTCGGTGCAGGAGCACGGGCGTGCCTGCGACCCGGGACAGTGGTCGCAGGAGCGTCCGTGACACTTACTTTTCAATACTGCTTCACAATCAATCACTGCTAATTAATAATGATATATAAAATATAGTGACTGTTCAATTATCAAAAAAAATCTCTTCCCACTGGTTACAATGATTTGTAGAAAATATATAAAATATAACCTAGATCATAACCTGCTTTACAATACTTGCAATCTGAGAAAAAGAAGAGTTGACAATAGTACACTGGAACAGCCCTGCAAAAGAGCTGGAGTTATTGAAATTGTGCATCAATAATATGCGTGCTTGAAAAAGTATTGAGGACCGGTGCAAAAATACTTGATGGTATTTTTGGTGTGTCTGCAATTAATAATAAATGTTGTCATTTTTTCTTTTTATATCTTTCGAATGCTTGCCTGTGCTTTGGGGCAAGAACACATCTGGGTACAGTAACCACTGTCGTTGAAATGGTGTATGGCTGGAAACCAGTCACCTGTCAGCACAAGGGGATATTGATAAACGTTCTGCTATTACTTAAGGAAAAAACTGAAGCAGCACTAACTCTAATATGGGTGGAAAAAAAGTGATTGAATCACCCAAATCAAGAATGTACTGCTTTGGGTGATTAAGTTACTGAGAGCCATTGGAGTTTGGCTCTGGAGGCCTGCACACAATATTATTGTTTATGATGGGCCTATTCGATGTCAGCAATTTTCTGCCCTTATTATTTATTGCAATATATTGTTTGCCTAAAAAAATCCAACGGTACCTAATTGGGTAGGCCTGCGATCATTGATCTCTGACATCTCTGCAGCTCTGGCACTTATACTGACAATGTATCAGACAATGGACAGGAAATTAGAAGGGGAAAGTTAGGCCCTGTCCCTTAGTCGGAAGGCTGACGGTGATCATGACTACAGTTTCTACAGATACAGGATCGTGTCTTGCTGCCCTCCAAGGATGAGGATTCCTTTATGGTGTTTCTTAGAGCAGTGGCAACTCTGCCAACCTCCTGCCCAAACTCAGAAATCTGATCAACCAAGTCTGTCAGTTACTGTTATTTGTCATATGTCCATAGTAATGTCTGGTGGAGTATGCTGTCATCGAACTGTGGATCTCAGCTTCACCATCATCTGAAAGGCTTTATCCAACACTGTGAAGGGGTCACTAGATGAGTGGTGCTTAAAGGGGTTTTATCGTTTCAAAGATCATGTCTCAGATTATGGCGACAGTAAAAATAAGCACTTTTGTAATTGGGATGCATTACCTCTGTCACTTGGTTTAGCAGATATGAGCTTCTCTGTAAATCTGTGTTCTATTTCTGCTGTTGCTGGTCGGAACGCCCCCTGGACGGTTCCCGCGCCCTAGACACGCCCCCTGCACTGTGATTGGCTGACTGACATTTCATTCAGCCTGTTGGGATACGCCCCGGCCACGCCCCCTGCACTGTGATTGGCTGCCTGCACACTCTGTGTTTACTCCCCTCTGAGCTGTTAAAATCGATAGTGAAACCAAGGTCTGCTGGCTCTACGTACATCTCCCAGCTCTAGGGTGATGATCTGGGCAATTACTGCCTGTTTAAAGGGCTTTTGCCAACAGGTTGAGTCACCTCCTCACAGGTCCAGTCCTTAAGCTGCTACTTTGAAAAGAGGGCGTTCTGTTCCTCAGATCTAATGCACGCCCCGCCTCTTTATGACATCATCATCTGTAGTGTATAACATAAGGATTCAACACTGTATCTGTATAAGCTGCTTGTGTAGTGCAGTGCTTAGGTGATCAGCTCAAGCCCCATCGGTAGTTTTTTTTTTTCTTTTATAAATTGTACACATATGTAAATATATGAAAAATATATGTGTAGACATCTATAATTTTATTCATATACACACAAAGCTCCCCTATATAGTGTCCCATCCTCGCAGTAGTCAAACCAAGCACTTCCAACATATGTGATACAATGCCTATACTCTGGGGGATGAAACATGATATAGGGGGGAGCTATGTATGTGTATATATATAATTATAGAGATTGACATACCATATATACTCGAGTATAAGCTGAGTTTTTCAGCCCAAAAAAATGAGCTGAGAACTCTACCTCGGCTTATACTCGAGTCACTGTCGGGCGCTGCGATGGCCCGTGCGCCGGCAGGGACACTTCTGCTACATGCAACTCCTCAGGGAGCACATATAGCAGAATGCAGAGTAAGCTGAGAGCGACGGGCACTGCCGTGGCCCGTCGCTTTCGGCGATCTCTTCCCCTATATGCGCCTCCTCCGGAGCGCATAGAGGGGAAGATACCACTGCGGAGCAGAGAGCGAGCGCTCCCTGCGCCGCAGTGGACTCCGGACGGCCGCATGCAGACTCGCGGCTGCCCGGAGTTTCCGGCACAGGCAGCGTGTGTCATCCCGCTGCGTGCGCGGCCTGATGACATCACCCGCCTGTGCCGAGAAGACAGAGCGTGCGGGAGGACGGACAGCGAGGAGGCGTAGCGGCGAGGGAGCCAGGTAAGTGTTTGTTTGTTTTTTTATTACCTGACTATACCTAGCCTATACCTGCCTATACCAGCCTATACCTAGCCTATACCGGACTATACCAAGCCTATACCAGCCTATACCTGACTATACCTGCCTATACCTGCCTATACCTGCCTATACCAGCCTATACCTGCCTATACCTAGCCAATACCTGCCTATACCAGCCTATACCTGACTATACCAGTCTATACCTGACTATTACCTGCCTATACCTAGCCTATACCTGCCTATACCTACCTATACCAGCCTATACCTAGCCTATACCCAACCTATACCTGCCTATAACCTGCCTATACTTAGCCTATACCAGCCTATACCTAGCCTATACTAGCCTATACCTGCCTATACCTAGCCTATACCTGCCTATACCTAGCCTATACCCTACCTATACCAGCCTATACCTATCCTATACCTGCCTATACCCTACCTATTACAACATATACCTGCCTATAACCTGCCTATTACCTGCCTATAAGGACATATAACTGCCTATGGGAGACATAAACCTGCCTATAACTGCCTATGGGGGACATAAACCTGCCTGTGGGGGACATATACATGCCTATAACTGCCTGTGGGGGACATATACCTGCCTATAACTGCCTGTGGGGGACATTAAACTGCCTATACCTGCCTATGGGGGACATTAAACTGCCTATGTAATTTTATTGGTATCCATTTTTATTTTTGATATTTACCAGTAGCCGCTGCATTTTCCACCCTAGGCTTATACTCCCGTTTTTTGTGGCAAAAGTAGGTACCTCGGCTTATTCTCGGGTCGGCTTATACTCGAGTATACATGGTATATATTTTAGGTCTCTCTACATATGTGTAGAATTTAGGGGGGAAAAATATACTCTAGAACTAGAACTCCATATATATACTAGTATATACTAGAACTCCAAACCCCTTCTTGTAAAAGCAATGCTCTACCACTGCACCACGAGCCCAAGTCAGTTACAGGCTGAGCAGGGTCTTCTCTCAAAGCTGATTGCTTCTCCCCCCCATTGTTTTCACTCACATGTCACTGACAGCAAGCAGAGATCTTTACTTGAAGCTGACATTTGTCCTTGTAGTTGAGTAAAGATCTCTGCCTGTTGTCAGTACAATTTGGGTGAACACCACTAGAACAGAAGTTAAAGCTGCTGGCTTTCAGTGTAATTTGTGTGTAAACTAAGACATATAACAGGTGATTGCTGGAGTTTGTGGAGCCTCAAGGCTGCAGACATAAGCAGGCAGGAGGCTACAGAGCTGTTATATCCAGACAACCTTCTGCATCCCCTGCTTCAAACAAAATGATGATGTCACAGTTCTTCAGTGAGGGGAGACACGCCTCCTGGGAGGAGAGACACGCCTGCTGACAGGAGAGACACGCCCCTGGATTTCAAACTCAATCTGAGAAAATTAGCTGAACAGCCCGAACAGCTCAAACGATAAAACTCCTTTAAAGGAGGTACTGGAAGAAAAAGAGTCATCTGGTTTTGCAATACTTGCTGCCCATATTCTGATGTCAATAGCACCCGAATGTCTCCAGTACTACATTGGAAACATACTTGTAATTAAGTATTAATCAACTACCTAAAATCCAGTTTAAAGGAGTATACTCACCACATTGATTAGCTTTAACAATGTAGGCAAAGGTAAATAAAGATTATTACCAAATACATTAATACATTGCTGTTCTGATTTGGCTTATTTTCAGAGCTAGAATAGTTCCTATATCCTGCTTGTGTACAAAAACGTCCTTAAGTTACCGAGCACCTCTCACTGCTCTAGCAGCATTGGTCGGTATAGTGCTGTGACTTATCAGAAGCAGAGTAGCTTGTTTATCTGTTTTTTTTTTTAAAGTACACTCTAAGCATGTGTTTGATGTGGACTTGAAGCTCTTTGGGACAACTTCCATTGATATGCTCTATTAACGCAAAGGAACATAGAAAGAGGGTCCCCAACTTTCCCTTCTGGCAGTGAGAGTAGAGAAAATCGCTAGAAAGAGGAGCTCACATTCTGAAAGACATGACACAATAAAGTTATATGGTCACCAACTCATTGAACTTGGTGCTATGTAATACAACATTTTCCTTTAAGAGTTACCGTACTAAAAGTGAAATCCAGGGGTAGATTCAGCTGGACCTAAGCAACTGATTACAAGGAATCTGCATAACATTAGTAGACCTAATAAGAGCTATTTTGTTCAGACAGTGTGTAGTATACCGGAGAAAAGATTTTCAAGTGTTTCACTGGTGCCATCCACAATTCTCTAAGTCTTAGAGTGGTGTTCTCACCATGCAGTTTCTCAAAGTCACAGCCAGCCTAAAACTCACACATCCTGGTTAGGCTCTGGAAGGGTTTCTAGCAGTGATAGGTTCAGCTAGGAATAGCAGAGCTGATATGCCAATCATAATGAAATGACTGCAATGGATGTAAAATTTGCAGCACACAAGACTACAGAGATCTAGGGTGTGAAAATGCGTCTTATCTTAAATAAACAAAGCTCTGTTCCTAGATATTACACACAGCAAGAAGTAGCATCACCCTGTGCAGACAGCAGCTTCCAGCTAATCAGATAAGAGAGAGAAGAGAGAAATGGTAGGTAACCAAGAGAAACTTGTGTGCACTCAGAAAAGCTAAAATCTCTCTTATCTCCTTAACGAAGCAAAATTAAAAGCAATGTATTTGATAATAGTCTTCATTTACCTTTCCCTACATATTGAAGCCTAATCATTGTAGCGAGAAAACCACTTTAACTACAGTGCTCCAAATATCACTCACAGTGCCTTCACTTAGTACCACTTTATTTTTTCCTGGTCCCAGTTTTGCCGCAGATGAAATTTAAATGAGTTGACCATCTTTTAAAAAAATGTCACAAAATAACATTAAGTGTACTTATTTTTCAATTGCTTGGTGATCCTATGTGAATTCTCCAGCGGGTGCCCGACTCTTTGTTTCCTAGTGACCACTGTAGTCAATCTTTGATCTCAGTAGTCACATATTGTGCTACTGGCATGACACTCACAGTGCCTTGCGAAAGTATTCGGCCCCCTTGAACTTTTCAACCTTTTGCCACATTTCAGGCTTCAAATATAAAGATATAAAATTTTAATTTGTTGGTGAAGAATCAACAACAAGTGGGACACAATTGTGAAGTGGAACATAATTTATTCGTTATTTTAAACTTTTGTAACAAATAAAAACTGAAAAGTGGGGCGTGCAAAATTATTTGGCCCGCTTAAGTTAATACTTTGTAGCTCCACCTTTTGCTGCAATTACAACTGCTAGTCGCTTGGGGTATGTCTCTATAAGTTTTGCACATCAAGAGACTGAAATTCTTGCCAATTCTTCCTTGGAAAACAGCTGGAGCTCAGTGAGGTTGGATGGAGAGTGTTTGTGAACAGCAGTTTTCAGCTCTTTCCACAGATTCTCGATTGGATTCAGGTCTGGACTGTGACTTGGCCATTCTAACACCTGGATACGTTTATTTGTGAACCATTCCATTGTAGATTTTGCTTTATGTTTGGGGTCATTGTCTTGTTGGAAGATAAATCTCCGTCCCAGTCTCAGGTCTTTTGCAGACTCCAACAGGTTTTCTTCCAGAATGGTCCTGTATTTGGCTCCATCCATCTTCCCATCAATTTTAACCATCTTCCATGTCCCTGCTGAAGAAAAGCAGGCCCAAACCATGATGCTGCCTCCACCATGTGTGACAGTGGAGATGGTGTGTTCAGGGTGATGCGCTGTGTTGCTTTTATGCCAAACATATCGTTTTGCATTGTGGCCAAAAATTTCGATTTTGGTTTCATCTGAGCAGTGTACCTTCTTCCACATGTTTGGTGTCTACCAGGTGGCTTGGGGCAAACTTTAAACTTTACTGTTTATGGATATCTTTGAAATATGGCTTTCTTCTTGCCACTCTTCCATAAAGGCCAGATTTGTGCAGTGTACGACTGATTGTTGTCCTATGGACAGACTCTCCCACCTCAGCTGTAGATCTCTTCAGTTCATCCAGAGTGATCATGGGCCTCTTGGCTGCATCTCTGATCAGTCTTCTCCTTGTTTGAGATGAAAGTTTAGAGGGATGGCCGGGTCTTGGTAGATTTGCAATTGTTTGATACTCCTTCCATTTCAATATGATCGCTTACACAGTGCTCCTTGGATGTTTAAAGTTTGGGAAACTTTTTGTATCCAACTCCGGCTATAAACTTCTCCACAACAGTATCACGGACCTGCCTGGTGTGTTCCTTGGTCTTCATGATGCTGTCTGCGCTGTCTTTAAACAGAACCCTGAGACTATCACAGAGCAAGTGCAGAGCAAGATGGATTATATTTATCATCATCAGTCATTTAGGACAACATTGGACCATTCAGAGATCCTCACTGAACTTCTAGAGTGAGTTTTCTGCACTGAAAGTAAAGGGGTCGAATAATATTGCATGCCCCACTTTTCACTTTTTTTTTTTTTTTACAAAAGTTTAAAATATCCAAAAAATGTCATTCCACTTCATAATTGTACCCCACTTGTTGTTGATTCTTCATCAAAAATAATTTTTTTTTATCTTTATGTTTGAAGCCTGAAATGTGGCAAAAGGCTGAAAAGTTCAAGGGGGCCGAATACTTTCGCAAGGCACTGTAGCAATGGAACTATTGACCCCAATAGGACAGAAGTTGACAACTGACACTGCTGGAGTTTTAATACTGAATTGTTGGGCAATTGTAGAGGTAAGCATGCTTGTTTTTTATTTTGGCTAGATTCTAATCTCAACCCCTTCAACTTGTAATTTTCTATTCTTGTTCCATGTTTTGCTAGATGAAGGGCTTTGTATCACATCTGCTAGGACAAAAGCATAAAGTGAATTTATTTGCAAATCATGATATTGTCTTTGGATCCTTTGAAAGTGTCATTTATTTTTAAACAGGAGATGTTGAATATAATATTGCATTATATTAAAAATTATTAAACTACACTACTACAGTGAAATAATGGTGAATTTGAGAGCAATTGTAACCATTTCTGCACATTGGGAGAGTCCTATTACGTTATGAAAGAGATGTAACATAGCAAAACATTTCCTGTACTAGAAACTATAGCTAAAACATACATTTTAGGAGTGATTAAGATATTTTGTCTTGCAATTATGTAACTTCTTTGTTAATACACTGGAAATATTCAACTGAGATTTACTTAAACTGACGGTGCCATTTCCTGTACATGGTGTATGGTCACAAAGTATAAAAGCAGTGGCTGAACACTAATTAATCTCTACTGTAGAGGCCATATGCCTATATAACAACACAGAGCATTGTAGTAAAGCACATGAGAAATTAGCAGGCAGGAGGTACTCCCCATAGAACACAAGAGTTAGTTACTATGATTTACAAGTACATGTTACGGCTTCCTTCTGTACACATTCACTACAGTGCCACTTCAGACATACAGTACGCTTGTGTAGTCTTCCACAAATACTTGGAGTACTGTAAAATAGGTTTATTAGAAAACCATTACTAATACTTATATGTAACATAAAGTAAGTTCTGCTGTATTCTAATTTATATAGTAACTCTGGTAATGTTTTCTTCATTATATTTTTATATAAATTCTTTCAAACATCATTGATTGAAAATCTCTGGGATTATGGATATACAGTATGTAAAAAGCGACTTTTTAAAAGTAAATACACATATATGTTTCATGTTTATGTTATTGATGATGCATTTGTTTCATTTTTCAGTTTTAAGTAAATAGTTTGTAAGGCCGAAAAAAGAAAGACGTCCATCCAGTTAAGCCTATTGAGCTAAAGTGTTGATCCAAAGGAAGGCAAAAAACCCCCATGAGGTAGAAGCCAATTGTCCTCATTTTAGGGAAAAAAATCCTTTCTAACTCCAATCTGGCAATCAGAATAAATCCCTGGTTCGACAACCCTTCTCCAGAATCCTAGTCACTACAACTTGCTTTATTGTGCACTGTAAAAATACATCCAGACCCTTTTTGAACTCTGTTATTGAATTCACCATGACAAGTTCCTCTGGCAGAGAGTTCCACAGTCTCATTGCTCTAACAGTAAAGAATTTCTTTCTATGTTTATTTAAGAAACTTTCTTTCCTCAAGACGTAGAAGATGCCCCCTTGTTCTAGATACAATCCTGGGTATAAATAGATCTTGGGAAAGATCTCTACATTGAACTTTGGTATATTTAAGCATATTTATGTCCCCTAAAGCCATCTTTTCTCTAAACTAAATAACCATAATCTTGCTCATCTTTCTGGGTATTGAAGTCCACCCAGTCCTTTTATTATTTTTATAGCCCATCTTTGAACCTTTTCAAGCTCTACAGTGTCTTTCGTATGCACTGGTGCCCAAAACTGTTCACAATTTTCCATGTGTGGTCTTACCAGTATAATGGGAGTACAATGTTCTCATCATATGCATCTATGTCCTTTTAAAATCAACCAATGATCTTATTTGCCATGGCAGTTGCTGCCTGATACTGGTTGTTACAATTAACTTTACTGTCCACGAGGATTTTTAAGTCCTTCTCCATGTCACGTTTTTCAAGCATTTTTCCATTAAACAAGTAATCATGGAATGGATTTTTCCTTCCCACGTGCATACCACTTATCCAGTTCCATTTGTAATAAAACATTATCCTCTATTGGGATGATTGCTTTACAGAGCCTAGTATCATCTGCAAAGATTGATATCCTACTGTGCAATCCATGTGTAAAGTTATTAAGGAATATATTAAAGAGAATAGGGCCCAATACTGACCTCTTTGGTACCCCACTAGTAACAGGAATCCAGTCTGAGTATGTACCATTAATCACCACCCTTTGTTTTCTATCACTGAGCCAGTTATTTACCCACTTGCAAACATTTTCCCCCAGTCCAAGTATTCTCATTTTATACATTTGATACTTTACATTTTACAGTATCAAATGCTTTAGAAAACTCTAGACATATGACATCCAATGCCTCACCCCGATCCAGTCTAGAACCAATCTCCTCATAAAAGCCAATGAGATTGGTTTGACATGACTGATCTTTCATAAACCCATGCTGGAACGGAGTTATACATTTATTTTCGGATACTCCAGTATAGTATCTTTTAGAAAACCTTCAAACATTTTACCCACAAAAGACATTAAACTTACCACCCTGTAGTTTCCGGGATCACTTTTTGACCCCTTTTTAAATTTTGTCACCACATTTTCTATGCACCAATCCTTTGGGACATTCCCCGCTGTTATACAGTCCATAAACATTAAGAATAGGGGTCTATCTATGACATTACTTAACTCCCTTAGGACACGGGGGTGGATACCATCAGGACCTGGGGATTTGCCTATTTTAATCTTCTTAAGGCAAAGCTACACTTCTTCCTGGGTTAGACCAGAAATATTTAAGTTGGAGTTTACCTCCTCCCTTTGCCCATCAACAATAATGACATTTCCTCAGTAAATACGGTGGAGAAAAAATTGTTTCATAAGTTTGCTTTCTCCTCAGCGCCTTTCACAATACCTCCCTCACTACTTTTCAAAGGGCCAACATTTTCCGTTTTAATCTTTATACTATTTATATAGTCAAAAATATTTGGGGGCTAGCTTTACTCTCTTTGGCAATACACCTTTCTATCTCCAGCTTGGCTGTCTTTATCATTATTCTACTTTTTTTTTTCCTTTTTAGTGCCTCTTCACTGATCTCCTGTTTAAGTAGCTGAAATGCTTTCTTTTTTATTTATTGCCTATTTTTCATCTCTATTGATCCACTTTGATTTTTTTCCTGCTTCTAATTACTTTATTTCCATAAGGTCTGTACGTTTCACAGTAAATGCTTGAGATATTTTAAAGATCTCCCATTTATTATCTGTTCTTTTATTTTTGAAGACCTTGTCCGAGTCAATGCGGTTTAGGGCCTCTCTAAGCAGATTAAAATTATCTTTCCTGAAATTCAGTATTTTTGTGGCTCCTTGTCAAATTACTCTATTGAAGGATAATTGGAAATGTATTATATTGTGGTCACAATTTCCTATGTCCCCCCAAACCAGAAACTTAGTTAATCTGTCAGGTCTATTATTCAATATTAAGCCCAAAGGGGCCTTACCTCCAGTGGCTCCTGCACCAGTTGGGAAAGGTTATTGTCTTTAGTTATTGACAAAAACCCGTCTCCTTTATGAGAGTCAAAGGTTTTAGTTTCCCAATTTATGTCTGGGAAGTTGAAGTTGCCTATAACAACAACATCCTGGTAAAGACTCCAAGACGGTCCAAGATGGCGTGCGAGGACTGAGTGCTCATAGATATGGTTTCAGTTTATAATGTCGCTTATTATAGTTTTACATATGTAATGATGAGATGCTTGTCTGTGTGCTTATAAAACAAGTACCAGTGACATTTTGTATTATTAATCAATGCATTAAAATTGATGATATCAAGAACCATCAACCTAACATGATGGATACCTTTAATTGTGATATTACCAGTATCATCCATACCCATAGCTAAATAAGCACCATAAAAATAGGATATGCAAAGCTGTACAATATGGAGGCAACTATACAGCTATAAGAAAGCACTGTATTAACATATAAGTGCAAATCTATTGAATAGATCCCAAAAGTAGGCAATTACGGAGAAAAGAGGAACATGTGACTTAGAAACAATATTATTATATTATTATGGGCCTGGCTGAAATGTCACGTGGTATCTGAGGCTGTCCCAACGTAATTAAGCATTTTTTTTGACTAGTCAAGGGGTATTGTTTTGCCATTGGACTATCAGAATTTCTTGAGAAGGATCAAAGAATATCTTTTCTGATTCATGTTATATTTCATGTGGCAAAGTGATGTCTGTTATTAAAATGTCTTTAGGCCTCTGTTCCATCTGTAAAGTGATTGCTCAACTAAAATTGTACCTTTGTCTGGATATATTAGAAACTAAAAGACACAAAGAGCAGCACACAAAACAATTTTTTAACGAAATTGAGAACTTTTATTAGCAAATTTCTCAGCACCCTAATGTCACCTCTAATGACATATCTAAATATACCGCTTAGTATCTTACTTTGGATTTAGCAGGAATGTTGGGACCTTTGAGATTACATTAGAATGTTGGAGTCATTAATCAGCCTTTTATTTAGCCTTTTTATCTTCTACTATTTTCCAAGTATGACCATAGGTAAGACTGAGGAGAAGAGTGGAGTTTTTTTATTATGTGTATTTACATTTGTTTTCATATCTATATGACTATATTTTAGATTTTAAATACCAGTTTATCTGTTTACGAATGATCTATTCTCAATTGGCATTGTAGTGCTAATGATTTTTTTTAGCCTATCCAATGTTTCTTACGATAATTGGCATAAGATGTAAAAATGTTTGTCTGCTTGTTGCAAAATGAAATAAACAGCTTATTAGCAAAAGAAAAATAAGTGAATGACTGAACATGTAAAAAAAAAGCAAATTAAGCCACAGTGGGAAGCACTTTTATTACACACTATATTTATTACCAACATATATTTAGGATGAATCTCAGCAGCCTTTTCTCTGGGTTCTCTCCTGAACATAGATATATACTCTCAAAAAAGGCATAAAGTTGGCTGAATAAATGCAATAATAACTCATTTTGCTTTTTGTTACAATATATACATAGTAGTCTTGACATGACATCCACATGTACAATGTTTCAATCTAGTTACAACCTGAGAGGCATCATTCATTTTGTTATATAAAAAGTGCATATATAATAAACACATCATTCCAGTCCTAAGGTAAGCTGTGAGTTCATAAAAATAAGTCGATGAAAGTGAGGCATCCACTGGGTTGGTGGGCGAGATGATGGTAATATCAAGCCATTTGCCAAACCAGGGTTGGATAAGATGTTGCAATAGACGTTTCGGAAGTAACAACTTCCTTCCTTGAGCATGCGCTCTCGGAAACCTCAACATCTATAAATACTATAGTCATATTTGTCCACCATATACTCATAATTGAAGACAGATAAAGTGCAATGTCAAACCTGTATATTCTGCCACCGATGTATGTTAGAGAAGTCCATGATGAGTGTGAGCAACAATCTCTGTTTGAGCGAATGGTTGATAGTGAATTTGCTATATTTAATCTCCTAGCTTCACCAGCTGCATGTGGAGATCCATTGAGGAATATGCAATAGATGTGTTTTAGGTAGTTTATTACCTTGAGAGATGACATATAGAGGGTGACATACAGAGGTCAAAACAAATTCTTTTCTCAGCTCTGTGTTATATCTCTGCTTCACTTGAGAGATGAAATGAGCAGAAATGTGACAGAATGTGACCTCACAGAACAGGAGGAGTAACAGAAATTGAAGGCATAAAGGAAATACAACATCAACTTATATAACCACACACAAACAGTGACCACTGGGTGGCAGTATAACATATCAAGCATGGTATATATCAGTTATAACATAGAATATAGTATATAATAAATGGATCCCAGTTAGCTGGGACAGTATACTGTAATTCATGCAAAACACATTTAAATTAAAATTCTCATTCAGTCCCTTAAGAACAAGGAAGTCTAACTTATGGATCCAGAATGTCTCCCTCTAAAGCAATCAGGATCCAGTTGTGTTACTATCATGCATAATCACCTCCTCAATGCTGCATAACCGAATTGCATAAGTCTGATGTTGTTCTTGAAAACGTTTTGGGCTGCAGAACTCTCCCAATAACCAGAAATTTCACTTGTAATGGATTTGAGGAAGGGCTATTTACTTTTTTTGCACAATATGTTCTTATAGGCGAGTGATGTTCATTAATATCCAATTTGACCGGTCTACTTGTCTGACCAACATAGTGCATAAATAACATTTTTAGCATTACAGATAAAAGAAACCTTTTAACTTGATATCCCCCTAAACACTGAAAGGGCATGGTAACTAGTTTTATGATCAATTGCTTTTTTATGTAATGTAGTATTTAGCTGTGTGTCATTCTTACTAACCTCCACATCCAGAAATTGAATACTAGTCTGACTTTTAGCGATAGTAAAAGAAATAAAGGATGACTGTGTTCAAATACTCAAAGAAAGCAGTAGGTTCAGTTTCTGTTTCGGACCAAAGAAGAAACCCATCATTAACATATCCAAAAACTTACAGCTATCCAGCTCCAATCCAGGTAAGGTTAAAATCTTGTAGTTTATTTCATATTCAGATTAAAAGCGTACATACGATACACCACACAGCAAAAACCGCTAACGCGTTTCAGAGAAAAGACTCCTTATTCATAGCGTAACTAAACAAATGCTAAATCCACCTTTATATATAGGCACCCGGTCATGTGATCATATCACTGGGAAAAGGGAATGTTAACCCCTAAGTGCCATACAGATGAACCTACAACATATGCAAAAGTAGTGATAACTTCGTTAAAAACTATAGACGTATAAGATAACTGCTGCGTGCTAAACGTATCAATAATGGTACATGATATCATGTCTCTTATTGAGACCATCTGGAATACGTGTACCTAATTGATAAATCCACCAGGTTTCTCTGTTTAAAAGTTTTTTTCTATGGTCACCACCTCTTAAGCCTAAAGCCTGACACATCCCTATCATGTTTTTCAATGAAATGCTTGGAAGCCATAGACATGCCAAGTGTTAAAGGTTTCTTAACGTCAGAAAGATGACGGCAAATTCTCACTTTTAAAGCCATAGTTGTACTGCCAACATACTGAAGACTACAATATGTGCAAGTGATTAAATATACTGTAAATCTTGTATTGCAATTTATGTACGATGCAATATCAAAAGTATTGCCAGTCGCCATGGAACTAAAAGTTTTAGTAATCTTCATATGTTTACAAGCAGTACAAGTTGAATGACCACATTTATAAGAGCCCTTCTGTGAGAGCCAGCACGGGACATCAGTTACAGATTCAGATTGATATAATCTTGGAGAAACTAACGCACCTAAAGTGGTACCTCTTTTGGAAACAAACTTTATCTGATTCTTTTCCAGTAACTCCCTCATGTTACTTTGTGACGACAAAATAGGTAGATTCCTCTTAATAATAGTGACAATTTCTTTGAATTGGGGACTATAATTAGAAGAAAAAACAACTTTATTATATAATGTTTCTACTTTTTTCGAATTAGATAAGAGTTTGTCCCGAGATAGAGACGCAACTCTCTTTCGGGCTCTATCTAGACTCCAATGCGGATAACCTCTCTGAGCAAGTCTGTCACATGTTTCCTTTTCAATGTTGGAATATTTATCTTCAATAGAGCAATGTCTTTTCATTCTTATAAGTTCTCATATTGGAAGATTTTTTATTACAGGCGAAGGATGACACGACTTGGCTTGAAGAATGGAGTTTCTATCAGTAGGTTTGCGATATGGCAGTACATCGATTTTACCGTGTAAACTACCCAACAAAGTCACATCCACATCCATGTCGCTATCATGTCACAGGTACCTTGGGACAATACTTGTTCTTGGTTAACTTGTGACGTGGTAGCATTGTACCCTTCAATACCACATGATTTGGCTATACACTATTTAGAATTACATCTAATGGGCTTCAGTCCTCATTCTAGAGAGCTAAATCAGTTTGTCATCATGGCAGTAGATTTCCTACTAAGACACAATTACTTTAGGTTTGACTATAACTTCTACCTACAGTGCCAGGGCTCATCTATGGGAGCTACGTTCTCTCCCTCCCTCGCAAACATTTTTATGTCGGCTTGGGAGGAGAGATTTCTCCTTTCTTCAGATAACCCGTGCCTTCCCCACATCAGGTGGTACGATCGTTACATAGACGACCTGCTCCTGTTGTGGGGGGGTTCGGAGTCTGAGGCAGCCCTATTCAATCGTTATATTAATGCCAATGACATGAACTTACAGTTCACGTCGGAATGGCATTCTAATCAAGTTAATTTTTTGGATGTGACTTTGTTGGGTAGTTTACACGGTAAAATCGATGTACTGTCATATCGCAAACCTACTGATAGAAACTCCATTCTTCAAGCTAAGTCGTGTCATCCTTCGCATGTAATAAAACATCTTCCAATAGGAGAACTTATAAGAATGAAAAGACAGTGCACTATTGAAGATAAATATTCTAACATTGAAAAGGAAACATGTGACAGACTTGCTCAGAGAGGTTATCCGCATTGGAGTCTAGATAGAGCCCGAAAGAGAGTTGCGTCTCTATCTCGGGACAAACTCTTATCAAATTCGAAAAAAGTAGAAACATTATCTAATAAAGGTGTGTTTTCTACTAAGTATAGTCCCCAATTCAAAGAAATTGTCACTATTATTAAGAGGAATCTACCTATTTTGTTATCACAAAGTAAGATGAGGCAGTTGCTGGAAAAGAATAAGATAAAGTTTGTTTCCAAAAGAGGTACCACTTTAGGTGCGTTAGTTTCTCCAAGTTTATATCAATCTGAAGCTGTAACTGATGACCCGTGCTGGCTCTCACAGAAGAGCTCTTATAAATGTGGTCATTCAACTTGTACTGCTTGTAAACATATGAAGATTACTAAAACTTTTAGTTCCATGGTGACTGGCAATACTTTTGATATTGCATCGTTCATAAATTGCAATACAAGATTTACAGTATATTTAATCACTTGCACATATTGTAGTCTTCAGTATGTTGGCAGTACAACTACAGCTTTAAAAGTGAGAATTCGCCGTTATCTTTCTGACGTTAAGATACCTTTAACACTTGGCATGTCTATGGCTTCCAAGCACTTCATTGAAAAACATGATAGGGATGTGTCAGGCTTTAGTTTTTCTGGAATAGAACGAGGTTTTTTGCCAACAAGAGGTGGTGACCATAGAAAAAAACTTTTAAACAGAGAAACCTGGTGGATTTATCAATTAGGTACACGCATTCCAGATGGTCTTAATAAGAGACATGATATCATGTACCATTATTGATACGTTTGGCACACAGCAGTTATCTTATACGTCTATAGTTTTTAACGAAGTTATCACTACTTTTGCATATGTTGTAGGTTCATCTGTAGGGCACTTAGGGGTTAACATTCCCTTTTCCCGGTGATACGATCACATGACCGGATGCCTATATATAAAGGTGGATTTAGTATTCGTTTAGTTACGCTATGAATAAGGAGTCTTTTCTCTGAAACGCGTTAGCGGTTTTTGCTGTGTGGTGTATCGCATGCACGCTTTTAATCTGAATATGAAATAAACTACAAGATTTTAACCTTACCTGGATTGGAGCTGGATATCTGTACGTTTTTGGATTCATTACAGGACTGCTTTGGACCTATCCGCGCTACCTCCAGGGGGTGGATCACTTGTGCGGTGAGCTGTATCATATTTTCTATGTATCATTAACATATGTTTGCTAGCTAATAATATGCTGGGCATTCATAATGCCAAGCACATGTGTTCTCTTAGATGAAGACAAATAGAGGTTAGCATAGCTTGGAGCAACAGGGTCCCTGCAGCTGCAAGAAACATGCATCACCAAGACGAAAATAATTTTTAGTGAGAACTAGGTCCAAAAGTTTAATAAAAATGCAATATGATGGTTGGTAAGTGTAGCATCGGTACACAGTGCTTCCACCTGACAACCCTCATTGTATGAAATGTTGTTAAAGAGATTTTTTATATCGAAGGTGCAAAGCCAAGTAACATTCAAACAGTCAACTGATTGTATAGCAGATAAAAATGGTTTTGCATCTTTGAGGCAATTAGGTTCTCTATTTACACTTTTTGTAGGTAGCTATCAATGTTAACCACAAGTGGCTCAAGAAGTGAATTGACACCCAATGCAATCGTCTGAATGGAGGTGTATGTAATGACTTATGTAACATCTTCAATCACCCTACTCTATTCCTCTGTAGGGTCTGACATTACTCTAGTATATACATTGGTATTTTTTAACCCCTTACCGTCATTTGACGTACTCATACGTCAATGTCGGGTAGGGATTCCCGCAAATTGACGTATGAGTACGTCATGGCGAACTTGCGCGCTCACCAGCGGAGCGCGCAAGATCGCGGCATGGAACCAGCGGTTTATTACCGCTGGCATCATGCCGCATCTCCCACGGCCGGAGTGAGCTCCGGCCGCGGGGGATTAACCCGTCTATGTCACGACATCGTGGTCACGACATCGCAGCTGCGGGCAGCAGGAGTGAGCTCCTGCTGCCCGCGTTCCCGGTGCAGTAACGGCGCTCAGTGCCGCTACTGATCTCCTACCAGACAGCCCCGATGCTGAATGACAGCATCCGGGCTGTCTGGTGACATCACGATGCCCACAATGCATTGTGGGCAGCGTGACTGACAGTTGCCATGGAGACCAGTATACAGCAATAAGCTGTGTGCTGATCTCCTAATGTATGAAAGATCTGATGATCGTTCATACAATTCCCCCCTGGGGAAAAGGGTAAAAAGTATGAAAAAGTAAAAAAAAGTGTAAAAAAGTAAAACACAAACACAAAAAATAGAATAAAAACACGTTACACCGCCCTTTTCCTCTTTACAAACGCCAATCGCCCTAAAAAGACCAAAAATAAATACAGTACCCATATTTGGTATCGCCGCGTGCGTAACGACCCACCCTATAAGTCTGTTATGTTAATTAATCCGTACATTGAACGCCGTAATAAAACCCCCAAAAAAACAGTCACAGAATTGAGATTTTAGTTCATCCCGCAGCACATAAAATGGAGTAAAAAGTCATCAAGATCTCATATCAACATCAAAGTGGTGCCAACTAAAATGTCAGTTCATCCCACAAAAAAAGTCCTTACACAGCTCTGTATACAGAAAAATTAAAAAGTTATGGCTATCAGAAGATAGTGATGCATAAATATTGTTATACACAATAAAAACACTTTAAAAAAATAAAAATAAAATTGTGCTTCCATATTAAAAACCACATAAATTGGGAATTGTCGTAATCGTCTCAACCCAGAGAGTAAAACTAACTTGTCATGGATATTGCACGGTGAGCGCTATTAAAAATAAAAATAAAAAACACTGCTAGGATTGCAGTATTTTCTGCACCCTTCCTTCCAAAAAAGCGGATTTAAAAGCGATCATAAAGTCTTGTCCCCCCAAAAAATGATACCAATAAAAATGTCAACTCATCCCGCAAAAAACAATCCCCTATACAACTCCGTAAACAGAAAAATAAAAAAGTTATGGCTCTCAGACTGTGGCGATGCAAAAACGTATTTTCCTTTTCGAATAAAAGTGTTTTTATTGTGTAAAAGCAGTAAAACATTAAAAAAAATATACAAATTTGGTATTGCTGTAATCGTATCAACCTGCTGAGTAAAACATGTCATTTATGCTGCACAGTAAACACTGTAAAAGATAAAAATAAAAAATACTACCAGGATTGCTGTATTTTGTTCAAAATGCCTCACAAAAACCTTAATAAAAAGTGATCAAAGCATCATATGCCCCCGTAATGGTACCAATAAAAACATCAACACATCTCGCAACAAACAAGCCCAAAATCAGCTCCATATACAAAAAATTAAAAAAGTTATGGCTGTCGGAATAGGACAACATAAAAACGCAACTTTATATAAACTCACTTCTATTGTGTAAAAGTAATAAAACATAAAAAACTGTATAAAATTTATATCAATGTAATTGTACCAACCCCCATAGTAAAGTTATCCTGTCATTTATCCCGTATGGTGAATACTGTAAAAATGAAGCCCAAAAACAACGGCGGAAAAGCGTTTTTTCCCCCCCATTTTCATAGCCCAATGCTAAAAAAACTACGGAACAATTGTGCGCCCAAAATGCAAAATACACCCCTAGATGAGATCCCTGAAGGGTGCTGAATCAAAAATGGGGCAAGTTCTGGAAGGTTTCACCTGTTATAGTACTTTGGGGGCTTTGCAGATGCGACATGGACCAACCAAAATCTGTGCTCCAAAAGCCAAATAACACTCCCTTCCTTGTACATCCTGTTATGCACCCAAACGGCAGTTTACACCCACATGTAGGGTATTGCCGAACTTGGAAGAAATTGCGTAACACAATATGGGGTGCTTTTTTTCCAGGATTCCTTGTACAAATTAAAAATTTTCAGCTAAAATTGCAGATTTTTACTTTCAGAGCAGAACGCTAAAATAATTTGTGAAACACCTGTGGGGTCGATATACTCACTGCCTCTATGGATATATTCCATAAAGGGTGTAGTTTCCAATATGTGGTCTTTTAGGGGAGTTTATTAGGTTTTGGCACCTTAGGGTGTCCGCAAACCTAAAATGGCGCCTAAATAAAATTGTAATGAAAATGTGACCCAGAGTCCGGTGGGTGCACCTCCTATTCTGAGGCTTGTGGTTGAGCCAAATAGCGCACTAGGGCCACATATGGGATATCTCTGAAAACATTAGAATCTGAGTAATCAATATTAAGCTGCATTTCCATGGTCACATCTACTGTGTTCCAGTGAATAATGAATAAAAATGTAAAATCTCCCAAAAAAGTGAAATTTTGAAATTTCACCTCCACTTTGCTTTAATTTCTATGAAATATCTAAAGGGTCAACAAACTTCTTAAATGCTTTTTTAAATACTTTAAGGGGTGTAGTTTCTTAGATGGGGTCATTTATGCAGACCCCTCAAAGCCACATCAGAACTGGACTGGTCTCTAAAAAAATAAATTTTGCAAATTTTCTTGAAAATGTGAAAAATTACTATTATATTTCTAAGCTCCTTAATGTCGTAAAAAAAAAATTTTAAAAAAATGATGCCAACCTACAGTAGACATATGGAACATGCTAGTTATAAACTATTTTGAGTGGAATAACTATCTTTCTTACATGTAAAAATTTTTGTTTGAAAATTGCAAATTTTTGCAAATTTTCATGATATTTTGATATTTTTCACAAATAAACAAGGGTTTTACTTAAAGCACAATGTGTCACGAGAAAACAATCTCTGAATCACATGAATAGGTAAAAGTATCAAAAAGTTATTCTTGCATAAAGTGACACATGTCAGATTTTAAAACCAGGGCTCTGTCAGAAAGGCCAAAACTGGCTCCGACGGTAAGGGGTTAATTGTGCATTGGCCTCTTGCATATAGTGAGATCTGTCCATGACAATTGGTGCTCCACCCTTATCAGCTTTTTAATAATTAAATTATTGTATTTTCTTAAAGTTTGTATTGCTTCTCTTTCATCACATGTTAAGTTGTGATGCCCCTCCGCCATTTAACTGTAACACCTTCAGTAACCAGTCAATTAAAAACCTGCAATGCAGAAAGATCAGTTTCTAGATCAAATTGATTTTTTTTTTTTTTTTTTTTTTTTTGAAATTCAAAGCTTTATTTTGACAAACATCAGAAAACATCAGAAAAAGAAATCTGGACGTTACATTCCAATATATCAGTAGCAATGGTTACAATTGAGAAAGGGTATGTCAAAACTGTAGATCAGTTGGCTTGTGGGAGGAGTCCAGCTACAAGGATTTACAGAGCCAATCATCAAACATAATCACAAGTCATATGGAGTAGTTGGCATACTACAGTAATATGTAACATTGACATTAAAGTCCAAATAGCGGGAATAAGACTATGAGTCAAGCATAAACATACATGTCACATCAAGATCATAGAGAGAGAGCATGTAGCGAGAAGAAGAGCTCGAGGACCCAAGGAGCCATCATGTTACCGGTGAATCTGAAATGCTTGACGATGGCAATACTGAAATGTAATGTGGTATATTTGTGAAGCAGCCCGAGGACAGTCTTTCATGCAGAATTATAGCAACAGAAAAGAAAGTGACTAGGCCATTCCAGCCCTTAACGAAGACGTTTCCATAAAAGTGGTGTCAGTAGTCAGGATCTCTAAACATGAGAGAGAAACAATGAAAGGCAAATAAGCCTGAACAAGGGGTAGAGGGGTAAGGAAAGGTATGGGTATAGTCGGAGTTTCGAGCCCAGAGTCACGCCCAATGCCCACCAGCGAACACCACAGGTATGCATAACACAGGTTAGGAGAATGAGGCGTAGTGGTCCGACTCACAAAAAGCAAGCCAGTCATCCCAGATCTTATGAAAATTGATAGCCTCGCCTCTAGAGTCGCTTCGCAGCTCCTCCCATCTGCAGATCTTATGGATTTCCTCGAACCAGCTTGTGATGGAGGGACAGGCAGTGGAGCGCCAAAGTCTGGGAATCACCAACTTAGCGGCGTTCAACAAGGTGGTAATTAGTCGGTTTTTCAGAGTGCGGAAAGAGCCCCGGACGGCCTGAAGGAGCAGAACTGCAGGATCATTATCCAGTCTCTCACCAGAGATTATTTCTATAACTTGGATCACTTTCAACCAGAAGGGTTGTAAAGATGGGCAACTCCACCAGATGTGTGACATAGAGCCCTCCTCTTTTTGACATCTCCAGCACATCTTGGAGACCGAGGGATAGATAGCATGTAATACCGTGGGGACTCGGTACCAACGTGAAATGATCTTATAGTTAAGTTCTTGCACTTTAACCGATATTGAGGTCCCGCGGGAACGGGCAAAAATTTCCCCCCAATCTTCATCGGACAGATTTCGGGCCAGGTCCCTCTCCCATGCTTTTTGAAAAGGCAATCTGGATGACGACCCCGATCTTGACAATAGGTCATAGATTCTAGAGAGCAGGTGTGTTGTATGAGTCATATCCAGGCACCAATTCTCGAACATGGAGAGGGGTCTAGTGAGCGAAAGAGGCACTTCGTTGGCAAGACATATACTTCTCAGCTGGTAGTAGTGTAATCTGGAAAATCTAGGACACGCGAAATCAGCCACTACTGTTTGATATTGTTTGAGGGAGCCTGCATGGTATATGTCCTTTATAATGCCATGACCTCTGATTCCTCCTAAACCAAGGCCCACCGGTCTCAACGTATCTGGTAGACCCGGGTTCCCTGTAATTGGAGTGAGGGGTCTGCCCGGCTCCAGGATGTGCTTAGATGAAGGATAAGACCTAATTGTCAGAGCCGTAGTACGAGCAACGAGTGGGAGGGACAAGAGGAGCTTCCTGGGGAGCCACTGCGGGGGCAACCACGGTACTGTCGCCATTGGATAACCGTACAATTGATCCTCAATCTCTACCCACAATTTACACCTACGGTTGTGGAAGCCATCCAGGATTCTAACCGCCGATGCCGCTAAGTAATAGGACTGGAGATTCGGAATCGCCAGACCTCCTTCAAGTCTAGGCTTCATCAGAGTGGACCTTGATATCCTGGGATGCTTTTGAGCCCAGACAAAGCGCATGATTAGACTATGTAGAGATCGAAAAAAGGACTTTGGGAGAAGAATTGGTACGGTCTGAAATAAATACAACAGACGTGGGAGTACGTTCATTTTGACTATGTTGATGCGACCTAACCAAGAAAAATCCTTTTTATCCCATTTGGAGAGATCAATACGAATCAGATTAAAAAGCGGGGCAAAGTTGAGATCAAAAACTCTCTGGGGGTCGGAAGGTATGTTAATTCCCAAATATTTAATTGAGGAGGGGGCCCAAGAGAACGAATAATTCCCTCTCAATTGGTCGAGGACCTCTGCCGATAAGCCCAGACTCATGGCCACACTTTTGGTCATGTTCACTTTATGATTGCTAAGTGCACTAAATCGACCAAGGACCTGGAGAATCGAGGGGAGGGAGATGAGTGGTTCAGATACATAAAGCAGTAGGTCGTCCGCAAATGCAGAGCACTTGACATTGAGATTGCCACATTTAATGCCATGAATTGACGAAGTTCCCCTGATATCTTGAAGCAGATGCTCCATAGCCAACACATACAGTATGGGGGAGAGCGGGCAACCCTGCCTAGTGCCATTATGAATAAAGAAGGGTTCAGATAGGGAACCATTAATTCTAACTTGTGCCTGGGGAGAATTATAAAGTGCCATTATCTTATCCGAGAGGACCGGGCCAATACCCAAAACAGTTAGAGCACCAGAGAGGAAGGACCAATCCACTCGATCGAACGCCTTCTCTGCGTCTAATGAAAGTAACATAGTTGGGGCGTTAGATTTACGGACGTGGTTGATTAAGGAGAAGGTCTTAAGGGTGTTATCCCTAGCCTCTCTTGTAGGAACAAACCCCACTTGATCAGGATGTATTAAGTCCCTCAATAAGGGGTTCAGTCTTAAGGCAATTAATTTGGCGTAAATTTTAGTATCCGTGTTAATAAGCGAGATTGGGCGGTAGCTCTGACAGAGTGCTGGGTCCTTGCCTTCCTTGGGTACCACCGTGATATGGGCTCTAAGAAATGACGGCTCAAAAGGTGACTCAGACGACACAGAGTTAAAATTAGGTAACATAGGGGATTTCAAATCGTCTAGTAACTGTTTATAGAATTTAGAAGTAAAGCCGTCTGGGCCAGGACTCTTTCCGAGGGGCAGGGAGGCAATGGCCACCTGTAGTTCCTCTGGAGAGAAGGGGGCTTCCAGGGCGTTCACAACATCATTATCAAGCGGGGGGTGGGCTGTACGTCGCAGGTATTCCATCAGTGCAGTCGAGGAGCCCAAGACGGATGGTGACTTACTTGGTTTGGGGAGATTATATAGATTGGAGTAATATTGATGAAAGACACCTAGTATGTCTTCCGTCATGTGTTGCAGGCGGCCCTTGGGTGTCTTGATCTGGGGGACAAATAGGGATGCTCTCTTCTCTCTCAGTGCCCTAGCCAAGTATCTGCCAGGTTTGTTACTCCACTCATAAAAGGCAGTCTCACGCAATTGTCTGTATCGTTTATGCTTGCGTTCCATGAGTGTCAGAACATCCTGTCTGAGTTTAATCAATGGTCGCAAATCAGATTCGGAGCCTGAAGCCTTATGAGTGGATTCCGCAACACGTAGTTCGGATAACAGAGACTGTAGTTTACTGGCTGCCTCGCGTTTCAGCCGGGCTCCATGTTTCATCAAGATTCCCCTCATCACACATTTCAAAGCTTCCCACTGGGTCTGGTGAGAAGTATGATCTCCCCTATGATTAATTTGGAAGTCTCGAATACTAGATTGCAATTCCTGCAAGCAAAGCGCGTCTTGCAGCAAGGATTCATTGAGTCTCCAATTAAAAGGGGGGCGTCTAAAGTACGGAAGATCCAGTGAGCAATGAACTGGGGCATGATCGGAATGTAACCTAACATCAATTCTGGCTTCGACCGCAGTGGAGAGAAGGGAGTGCTGCAAAAAGATGTAGTCAATTCGACTGTATGTTTGGTGCGGGTTAGAAAAAAAGTCTCGTCCTTCTCTCCAGGGTGCATTATCCGCCACACGTCTGAAAGCTGCATATTATGCAGTAGAGATCTTAGTTTGTTAAGGACCCTGTGGGGAACCGAAGAGCGTCCTGAAGATGAGTCGAGAGTAGGCTGCAGGGCTAAGTTAAAGTCCCCACACAGTATTATCTGGCCCTGAGCAAAACATGTTAGGTCGTCAAGCACCCTGGCGAGATAGGAGACCTGCCCTGTATTGGGAACATATATGTTAGCTATTGTGTAATTATGACCCTGAAAGGCACATTTTATGAAGACCGCTCTAGCCTCTGTATCGGTGTAGGTGTCTATTATTTGCAAGGGGAGGGATTTGTGTATGAGTATAGCCACACCTTTAGTTTTTTGAGTGGGGTTGCCACTGTGGAACCAGGTCGGGTAGTATCTGTTGGCTAGGAGTCGTTCTTGTTCTTGTAACATATGGGTTTCTTGGAGGCAGACTATATGGGACTTTAACCTGTGTAAGTGATAAAAGATTTTTGTTCGCTTTTCGGGCAAATTTAATCCCTTGACGTTAAGGGATGTTATCTTAATAGTGTGCATCATGAGTAAGGTGACACACCACTATTAGTGTCTCCAAGACATGGAGGGATAACGGTGGGCTCGACTCCGACTATGCGGGTGGTGGAAAAGGGGAGTAGGAAAGACACTAACGTCGAGGACCAACAAGGTCCGTTGAACCAACAATTCAAAAAGGAACCAGGCAGCTTATCCGCTGCGACAGACCAACAAAATAGGATGGTCAAGAGTAAGTGCGTGAGCACTGGGGGGGCCACAATGGCCAACCTGTGAAGCCATGCAGCACCAAAGCTCAATCATAACTCTCGTGTGGGCCACACCAGGACAGGAATGCTACACTTAAAGAGTAAATATATTTAGAAGAAAGGAATCACATCATACTGTTAACCAGTTGTCATAAATGTTCACCCTGAATTAAGCGAGAAAAAGCCTGACGCTTTATGTGCATAGAGTAAAGTACAGGGTGTTAAGGGACTCCAGAGAGAGTACAAGAGGGAGAGGAAAGAGTAAAGAGGGTAAGAGACATATCCAAGAAGAGAGGACAGCAGACAATTATCAGAGATAAATCTCACAGTTTCTTGACCACTAATCAGCGAAGGGCTCCAGTCGCCGATGTGGCCTCCTCCGGTCCTCTTCTTCTTCGGGCTGAACGCTGGGACTTCGGGGAGGCAGTTGAGATCAATTGACGAACAATCTGTTGCTTCGGTGGAGGGGGTCCCAGTGGGCTCGGGTCGACGGCATCGATCCAGTCCGGCAACTCGATTGCGGGAAGGTTCAAGGTTGAGAGGAATGTAGGAAGATCAGTAAGAGTCCGGAAAATCACCAAAGAGTCCCCATTTTTGACCTGGAGAGCAAATGGGAAGCCCCATCGGTACTGAATTTTACGCTCTTGAAGTATGGCGAGTAAGGGCTTAAGGGCAGATCTCAAGCGTAGTGTACGCCTAGAGAGATCAGTGAACAGACTGATTTTTTGACCCTTGAAGAGAACGCGTTGCATAAGGCGGGCCTTCCGCAGAATTTCCTCCTTGATGTTATAGTGATGTATTCTACAGATAATGTCTCTTGGTCGGGACGGGTCTTGGCTTGGCGGGCTAAGGGCTCTATGAGCCCGATCAAATTCGATGAAAGTGTCATTAGGCCTATCTAGGATATGATTGAAAAGCTTAGTAAGAGTTGGGATGATTTCCGATGTATGTACTGTCTCAGGAATTCCTCTCAATCGTATGTTATTTCGTCTATTGCGATTATCCAAGTCATCAAGTTGGATCGCTAGTTGGTTATGTCGCTCTATTTGGGCGGCCAGTGAGGTTTGGAGAGCCGTTATTGGGTTAGTGGCAGAGTCCTGCACTTTTTCCATGTTATGACATTTCTCCTGCAAGTCCCCTACTGCCTTTTGGACTGGTTGCAGATCTCGTTGCCAAGTTTTCTGAAGGTCTCGGCTCATTTGCTGCATGTCAGCTTTTGATGGAAGAAGAGACAATAGCGCCCGGAGCTCTGGATGGGAGGACAGCTCCTTGAGGGCCACATCTTGAGAAGGCACAGTCGGCATTTGCGGCATTACGATCTGGGAATGTGGCATTGAGGACAGCGTCCTCTCAGGGCTGTTAGGCATAGTCGGGCGCGGGCTGCTACCCCATGAGGGGGAACCTGGATTGGAAGTCCAATATGCTCCTTGAGCAGCTAGGGGCTGCCTGACGAATTGTTGCAGACCTGTGGCATGTCCGGTGGTTGAGGATGAGGCGCCACGTTGCACTCCCTGTGCATCAGGCTGGATGGCCGGTGCGGTTGACCCTGAATTAGGGGAGTCTCCCATCGGGGCTCTGGGTCTGGGCATCTGGAGATCTCCGGAGTGGTGTAGCTGCTGAGAATGCATAATGCCATGGCTGTTTGAGGCATAACTATCAGCCGAGGCTTGTGGGTGGTCTGAGCATGTCACCAATGGCCAAGGTTGAGTCGAGGGTAATGCATAAGGGGAGAGAGGAATCTGATCCCCACTTGGGTTGGTAACTCGAGGAGGGGTCCCATATGTCATATCTACTGATGGAGATGGGCCTCTCAGGGCAGGGCCGCAGATCTGCCTTTGGTCATTGCTCAAAGACCACTGGGGAGTCCCTGAGTGAGTGCAGTCTCCCACCGGGCCCTCCGTGGCCCAATTCAAAGAGCAGTCCTGAGCATGTTCAGGGTCAATTCCAATCACCCAGACTGCATCCGCATTCTTCTTCCCATCTGTAGGGCAGGTGTTGGACATGTTGCCTGCAGAAATCTGACTGGCAGACAAGGTGGTGGGCGCTTGATCCCGATGCCAGTCTGTCGGGGCCTGCCGCGGATGAAGGCAGGGAGGATGCGACGGGGACCCCGACAGCATCGCCTCGTGGGGATCTAAGATGGCGGTCGCATCCCTCGGTCGCTGCAGGTGCCCTCTCACAGCCTGCACACTGCTCCCATCAGGAGCGATCCCCATCTGCAGGGCTGACGACAGCTCCCGATCTCCAGGGGAACCACCCGACCGCACAGCAGGAGAAAGTTCGGAGCGGGCCCCTGGTACCTGTGCGGCGCTGCGTCCGGCCTCCGTCTGTGTCCCTCGGGGCTCCCGGAGTCGCCGTCGTTCCGTGGCACAGAGAGTCCATCTGCAGGAGAGGCTGGTCCGGATAAGGTCAGGATCGCCGACCTCCGCCGCTGTGTCCGAGTGCCGCCAGGCTGGGAGAGGTCCTCTGCGGCCCCAGAGTGCACCGAGCAGGCCGAGGTGGGTGAAGATGGCGCCGAGACCTGGACGGCGCGGGTAGACGGCTGTTCACTGTCCAGCTCCTGGAGGGGGGTGAAGAAGTTGGAGATCGGTATATCTCCAAGTGAGGATGTCTTATGCAGTTTAGGGGCTCTTCTCCCTCTTCTGGATCCCATTTTAGGCGATTCCTTTGACCTTTTTCTGTATTCCTGCCAGGAGCTAACACACCGTGCTGCCGTTCACTCACATAGCAGGCCACGCCCCCCCAAATTGATTTTTTTACCTACTTTTTTCAAGAGTTGTATTTGCTGAACTCCCCCCATCTATTTTTTGATCAGCAAAATAAGCTTTTGACCCTTATGGATCGACACAACTTGTAAAAATCAACAATAAAGTCAAACAATTGACTATCATATAAAGGAACATAATTTAAGCCTCTAATCAGCAGCAAATATTGAGCAGGAGTCCATTCCTTAGAAGAAATGTTAAGCGCTAGTCCCTTAGATTTTTCTTGGTATTCCTGTTGAGTGCACTTCGTTGGTTCCTGCGTTTCTCTGTCTGACTGTGCATACTTGGGCTTCTCATCCGTATCATAGGATTTGTTCATCTGGTAAGGTGAGGTCCACATGCACAAACTTATTGAAAAATGTGTTGCATGGGGAAGAGAGGAAGAGAGGAAGTAACTCAGGTGGCCTTAGTAATTAAACGTAAAGAGAGTATATTAAATTTTGCCACCTATAAAAACTAAGGACTAAAGATTTACTTTTGTTTCTACATACAGTGTGCATTTCGGTCATAATCGTGAAGTGGTTAATAAATTTTGGCATATATTGGTAAGCGATGTAAAATATGGTCACCTAAATAAACCTGATTGCATCTTAAAACATGGCAAGTCTATAGGCGAAATGCACGTGCGATCTGTCATAATGTCCATTAAAACCTCACGGCAAACTAGACTCAATACAACGCAGACAGGGACATATCCTTGTATGGCGTATTAAAACGGTTCTTCAATTATAAGAGGCCCAAAAATTCACCATCCTACACAAGTTTATCCTATCAGGTTAAAATGTTTTTTTCACCTGTAATACTAAAAATTTTATTTATGCGCTAAAATGCCTGAGCAGCAAAATCTATGTTGGTCAGACAAGTAGACCGGTCAAATTGCGTATTAATGAACATTGTTTGGCTTTAAGGAACGTATTGTGCAAAAAAAGTAAATAACTCTGCCTCAAATTCATTACAAGCAAAAGTTCTGGGAATTGGGAGAGCTCTGTAGCACGACATTTTTTTCAAAAACATCAGACTAATGTGATTTGGTGGTGCATCATTCAGGAGGTGATTATGAATGATAGTAACACAATTGGATCCCAATTGCTTCAGAGGGAGATGTTCTGGATCTATAAGTTAGACTCCCTTGTTCCTAAGGGATTGAATGAGAATTTTAGCTTAAATGTGCTTTTATGATTGCATGAAAAACAGGTTTGATATTGCACTTTGTCTGTCTTCAATTTTGAATATATTGTTGACCAATTATCATTATAGTATTTATAGATGTTGATGATTCCCACAGCGCATGCTTGAAGAAGGAAGTTGTTACTTCCGAAACATCCATCGTAACATGGTTTGGTGAATGGCTTGTTATTTACCATCATCTCATCCATTGCATATTCCTCATAGGATCTCCACATGCAGCTGGTGAAGCTAGGTGATTGAATATAGCAAATTCACTATCAAGCATTTGCTTGTACAGAGATTGTTGCTCATACTCATCATGGACTTCTCTAACGTATATTGGTGACAGAATATTCAGTTTTGATACCGCACTTTATTTGTCTTCAATTATACATTGTTGGCCAATTATGACTATAGTATTTATAGATGTTCAGGTTTCCCAGAGCGCATGCTCAAGGAAGGAAGTGGTTATTTCTGAAACGTCCATCGCAACATCTCGTCCAATTCTGGTTTGGCGAATTGCTTATTACCATTATCTCACCCACCAACCTGGTGAATGCCTCACTTTCATGGACTTCTTTTTATGAACTCACAGCTTACTTTAGGACTGGAATGATGTGTTCATTGCATATGGACTTTTGATACCGTTATGCCGGAATGATGCATCTCAGGTTGTAATTCAATTGAAACATTGTACATGTGGATGTCATGTCAAGACTACTATGAATATATTGTTACAAAGAGTAAAAGGAGCTTTTATTTTATTTATTCAGGCGCCTTTTTTTGTGCCTATTTTGAAAGCACTCTTACTAAGCAGCTCCTTGCGCTGGATAATAGGTGCCTCATGTGTGTGATCTCCCTCAATATAGTCTGTAATTGTATTTATTACTCCTTTTTCTTCATTGCTTTCATTAAAAAATGTAAATAGATTACAAATTTGCTCTCACCAGTTATAACTGTAAAAGTCCCTTTGAACGCAGTTGTTTTAAGGTAACCCCCACAAGGTGAATACAAGGTACAAAAGAGAGAAAATCCTATACAAATTTGACTAATTATATCGAGTATTATCTTTTCCAGATGTATAAACCATTGTAAACTTCGATCAAGGAAAATACGGCTTTTACCACTACTGTTTGTTAAGCTCTGACTCACACCTAATAAATGTGAATGTAATATGTGATTGAAGTTTTATTTTAGACATATTTGTCCAGTGAGGTAATTGTAGTCAAAATGAACATTGCTGAACCATGTGTCATGGTATTAGCATCTGCAAAGTAGTACACTAGTACCTATCAACGGGACCTTGTCATTTAGATTATGCCATCCCTGCTTAGATCGGCACAAGCTAGTGACAGACATGATGTTACCAGCGCTGTGTCCCTTATTCTGTAAGATGCAGTAGTTGCAGAATATTTAAATACAAAGATTAGTTTGAACATTTAGGGAACACTAAATGAAGACGTTTTCCAAATATATTGCTTTGTTCGTTTTCTTTTTGTTCAGGAGCTACAAATGATTTTATCACTTTCTGAGGGCTTTCAGGTTTCTTTAGTTACCAACCTGCTTTGCTTGTTCTCCCCTGCTGTTTTTCTAGCAGGAAAGACATATCACACAGGTCATGGCACAGAACTCCAGGCACTGAGAGTTTGTGTGTCATCTGATCTTTCAGACAAAAGACACTAATTACTGTACTACTGTTTACTTTAGCTCTCAAGATTCTCTAGACCTGGGAGCAGGAGATTAAAGGGGTTGTCTCACTATAAGGATTGGTTTTTATGTTGAAGATCTTCCAAAAACAAGTCACTTTGTAATATGTGTCCATTAACAGTGTCCTACCTATTCTGTGATATCCCCTCTTGTATGGGCTCCTCAGGTCACTATAGCTACAGACCTATTCAATCTCTCATGATAGGCTGCAAGTGCTGGTCACTATAGCTACAGACCTGGCTTCTACTGCAGCCTAGTAGAAGCCAGTAAACACGCCCCTGAATTTAAAATGAAACCAAGAAAATAGGACTGAAGTAAGATGAATCAATATAGTGAGACAACCCCTTTAATCTAGACTAATTAGAAGAAGTCTGAAGACAGGAGCTTATATGCTAATAACTCATAGCCTGACCAGGAAGTGACAGGATGCATGAATGAAAGAATGCTGCTGGCTCTGTGAAACAACGTGGTGAGACAACCCCTTTAATGCTAAAATCTAGAAGTTTGCTGTCTGGTCTGCCAGAAAAGATTCCAGCTTGTTCATGAGCTGACATCAGCCCCACCCACCTGCCATTTATTAACAGGTATTCTCATTTCATTGATTGGCTTTAGACACGTAGGCAAAGATAAATAAAGACTATTACCAAATGCATTGCTGTTCCGATTTTGCTTCTCTTCAGAGTTAGGAGTAGATCTTATCTCCTCTCTTTCTATACAAGTGTAATACCCCAATACAGGGTATTGTAGTCCGTGGGGTTGAATCAGGGATGCATTCTTGTCACAGTGTATATTATGCGTCAATTATGTGTAACGTATGTAATGTGTTGTGTATCTTTGCAAAAGTGTTTTGTTGGCCCCTGTGCCAGTAAGGGTTAAACTTATTACCACTTCACACCAAGTGTTTCAACACCTAGCTCCTGATTGAACAAGGGGTGGAGAGGTCTCACGCCAGACGTGGCAGTTGCAGACAGGAAAGTCAGTCGGGCTCAGTCTAGGGAGTAGGTAGTGAGAAGGGTGAGGGAGACTGGTATGAAGCCCTGCTGTCTGTGGGTAGCTTAGGAAGAAGGAAGCTGCCAGGTACATAATAATACTAGAGAGAGTTCAGTGGGAAGTACCACAGATCCCAGAGGCTCCACCACAAGTTGCAATAGGAGGGGGATTAGGCTGCCACCATACACTGGGACACTTCAAGTCTGCTACAAGGAGGATACAGACCACTACTCAGGTACACCATACTGCTGCTATGGTAAGGAGCTATTGACCCCTCATCATCCCACTGGGCATTTCCGTGTATATCTGGAGAATTGTTTGTAAGAACTGGAACCCTATTATTTAGCTGTTTAGAAGTTAATTATCTTAAGTAAAGGCAGGCATTATTTTACCAACTACATTGCCTCCGTGTATGTGTCTGCGCAACTGCACCAACCACTACCATCTTGGGTACGTCCCAGCCAGACCACACTACTGCCCCCACCATACACTAGAGGGGATACCCTGGGGAACTTATCCAGACCACTAACTACTCAGGTACACTCCCCCCTTCACTGCAGTGCTGCACCCAAGGCAGAGAGCCCAGAGACAACTGTACAATGGCAACTACTATCAAGCATCAACCACTCGGTCTCATCTCCCCTCTGCCATTCCATGGTGCACAGTACACAAGTTTCTCTAGTTACTGGTCACCTCTCTTTGCTTTCTCTTTGCTGTTACAAGCTGGAGCAGTGGCTAGGATGATGGAATTACTCCCTGCTGTGCTTCTTATCTTGAAATACAGAGCTCCTTTACATTACTTATTGGCAAGATTTAGCCCTTTAGAGTTCTGCCACCTTGTATACTACACTTTACAGACCTCCAGTAGTCATATTCCTCTACCAGGAATAGCAGAGCTGACATGCCAATCATAGCTGAAGAACCACCCAGAGCCTGACCAGGAAGTGTGAGCCTGAAGCTGATTGTGGCTCTGTTAATAAGCATGATGAGACAACTACTTTAATGCAAAGAGAAGAAAGTAGGTTACAAACTGCAGATGACCATCGCAATAGTCCTTCTACTTTCTTTAACTGAACACATGTACTAAAAATGGAGTTTACATTTTGATAAAGAAATTGGAATAGCAGGCACTGGTAATTTGATCACCATAACTGACCGCACCTGTGTGAGAAACTATTAGATAGATAGTATGTCAGAGAACTGTTGCTAAAGCAGTTTTTTTAAATTCACAGTAAACCACGGACCAGCATGATAGAAGTGAGGGGATCCTGTGAAGGAGATAGACACCTCTGAAAGGTAACACAAGGCAGAGTATGTGTGGTTCGGTAGAGTTACTCAGGCTATGCATTAATAACAGCTTCTTTAGGAGACAGGAAGTTTAAAGAATGGTACCAAAACTGTGGACATGTGCACAGTGGTATTATCAATGTAAACGGCAAGTAAGATTAGGACATTTAATGGTTGGCATTACCTGGGTACTCTGGGCAGTTAGAATACAGTATGACAGGTATATATGGGAAACACAGGAGCACTGAAACTAGGATAGATAAAAAAGTTGCTGGGAATTCAGGAAATGTGAGGTCAATGACACAAACAACACAGTCAGACAAGAATAAATTACAAACTCAGTCCTACAATAGTATTGGGGAAGAAAGGTGGTGTCACTGTGTCTCTACTGAATTTGTTTTAGGGCTAGACTGGGATGTAGAGTCTAAACAATTGTCCCGATTGACCTAAAAATTTTTTCTATCAAGGGGTTTTAGACATTTCTACTGGAAATTTTTTCCCAGGTCCAACCTCAGTGTAGTCTCTAATATTTAAAACTGATGACCCGTTCAGAAATAAGTGAAAAAAAAACAGGCAGGGACACAGGGGACCATCCCTACCTGCCCCACTGAGGGGGGCCCATTCCAAAAAATACAAAAAGGGCCTGTCCTAAACTGCTAAAAGGGGGGCCCATTTTACTTAAAAGGGGGGGGCCTATATAACTACATAGTTTGTTATCCAATACCCAAACCCACCTTTCTGTGGGGGTCCTATAAACCTACCTCCATAAATAGAGGGGAAATGATACCTACCTACTTTGGGGGGAAATATATACCTACCTTTAAATACCCGGGGGGCCCCATTTTTCCTACCGCCTACTCAGGAGGACTATATACCTACCTGTTTAGAGGACCTAAATACCTACCGAGGGGGCCTGTATACCTACCTACTTATTGTGGGGGCCTACCTACTGAGTGGATCAATATACCTACTGAAGTGACCAATATACCCAACTACCTACTGTGGGTGGGCTATATATCTACCTACTGAGGGAAGCTATTTACCTACTCAGGGGGCCTGTAAACCTACTTACTTACTGTGGAGGCCTATATATTTTCTACCTTCTGAGGGGACCTATTTACCTACTGAGGCTACTGAGGGGGCTTATCTACCTTTTTACCTAATGAGGGAACCTATAAAAATAACCCCCACCCGTGGGGGCCTCTTAAACTACTTACTTTGGGGGGAGCCCTATATACCTACATATCTACTGGGTGGCCCTTATACCTACATTGTTTCTTATTAGGGCCTATATACCTACCTCTTGGGGGGTTGCCTACATACCTATTTACTGAGAGATCTTTGTACCTTCTTACCTAATACAGGGGCTACATAGGAAAGCTGGGCGATGCTTCATCCCTCACAGCAAGCACCGAGCTTTCCTACAATAGGAAATGTGGGTGCCTGCAGTGTGGGATGTCACTCAGCTTTATTGGTTGCTGGATAGCATATTTAGCATCCAGAAAAGTTTGGTAATGCCATTGCTTCCACAGCAGGTACACAGCTTTCCAATTATAGGAAAGTGTTTTCCTCTTTCCTGACTTTAACCATGGGACCAGGCCTTTGTCACACCACTTTTCTGGTTGCTGTATTCAGGCTATATTTGTATGTGCAGCATTTCTGTTTTCTTTCATAGATTCTCCTTTTGGACTAGGTTAGATTCGTTGAACTATGTCGGGCCAGTGTTGGATCCATATCCTTAAAAAAATGTTGAAAGAAAGATGGTGTTGGGATAGATTTATTTAAATTACGTGTTTTGTTGTTGTTTCTTAATTTTTTTACCATTTTATTCCAGTGTCAGTAATGGATACACACCTCTCCTTTACTATTGATGAGGCTTGGTATCAGTCAGTGGCATTTCTTGTCACCCTAAAGCTGACCCCGTCTCACTATTTCTCCAGTAGCCAATACACCATGAGTACTAGGAACAGTTGGGTTACCATCAGAAACGGATCATCTAATGTGAATGATCCATGTCTACTGCAGCTATGATCTGGTATTTTAGGATGGGAAGAGACCAATATCTATGGACCTTTTCATTCTAAGTAACAGGCTGCAGCTAATGGTTTTACCTTGGCTGATTATGAAAAAAAGGTGTGAGCCTTTCTTAGTGTGAGCCTTGAGAATGACAAAAAAATACCACGGTGTCTGTCAGATACCTCTATTATTAACACTGGAATAAAATGTAAAAAAAAAAAAAACAACAAACAATCCCCAAAAATCCTTCCCACAATGAACATTTTATTAAAGAAATGGATCCAACGCTGGTTCGACATAGTCTAGTCAATCCAATGTAGTCCAAAGGGAAAAACTGCAGAAAAATAAAAACACTACAAAAAACATGACAGTACATCATCCCATGGAGAGTTTATATAGAGGTTGGGAATGGAGACACTATATACACCTACCTAACTACTGGGGGGCAGACCCTATTTACACCTGCCTAACTACTGGGGGGCATACCTTATATACACCTAACTAACTGCTGGGGGAAACCCTATATATATATATCAATAATATATATATATAAATATATAATAAATATATTTATATATATAAATAATATAAATAAATATATAATAATATATAATATATTATATATATATATATAATATAGTATTATATATATACAGTTTTCTCGGGTTGGCATTCTTCTCTTGGTGAGATGCCCACAATCTGGTGCTACCAAAGTGAACAAACGTGGGATAGAATTGCCTGTAGTAAAATTATGTGCAAAGCCCAAGAAAAAGCGTTTTTAAAGGCCCGTGAGCCGACTGGTCGTGGCCAATGTATAACATGTGTGAAGAGTTTTAGTGGGGTCCACATCTAGCAGTCCCTTGTCCGAGATTATTTATCCGAGGGAATCGGAGGCTGGGTCTGGTGAAACATGCACTTTTCCAGTTTGGCATAGAGATGGTTCCCGCACAGCGCACTTTTGCGATTCAGGACTTCGGGCGCACGTGCTACTGGTGGGCCTCCAGATCGGGTGAAAAAATCAACGATGTCATCCAGGTAGACAAATACCATACAACAGGAAGGTCTCGGAAAATGTAATTGACGAATTCCTGGAAGACGCTGGACGCATTGCATAAGGCCAATGGCATCACAAGATACATCGAGGTGCCCATCTCCCCGATATTGAAGGCCGTCTTCCACTCGCCACGCACCCCCAGGGATATGTCCAGATGAGATTATAAGCCACCCGCAAATCCAACTTGGAAAGACTTTTAGCTCCCCGGAGACGATCAAAGAGTTTTTCTGTGGATCCAACAGTATAAGGAATAGTGGTTTATGAATGTGAAATTGTTTAGACCGTTGGTAGTCGATGCACGTTCGCAGACCCATCCTTATTCTGTACAAAGAATAACACATCTCCCACAGGAGAAGTAGACTTTTTGTAAATTTTCCTCAATTAGGTCCGACATCGCCTGAGTTCTTGGGTACGTATGAGCGGTTAGACCCTACCCGGGTGTGACTATTCCCCGGGCAGTAGGACCTATTGGGCAATATAAGGACGATGATGAGGAAGTGTCCTCTGCTTGCTGTTCAGAGAAACATCCTGGAAAATTTTTGAAACGTTAGCGCAGGCCAGAAGCGGGCTTGAGAGATGACTGTGGAGGACTGGGGCGCACCTCCGACGGGTGCCGATAAGGCCCCGAGACTGGCAGTCTCGACCACAACACAAAACATCATGTCGACCCATCATCCAGTCGAGTCATAGGGGCATGACCTGCAGCCAAGGAAGCCTTAGGAGAACAGAGCCGAGGAAAGAACTGGGTAGCACGAATGAAAGCGATCCTACTCCCTGTGCAAAGCTCCTACTTGTAAGGACCACGTGTTTACGGGAGTTCCGGAAGAGGATGTAGTTCCACTCAATATCTAACCATTGACAGACAAGAGACCAAGGGTGGATCTAAGCGACCCACTGAGAGAACTATACCCTTATGGCCACCAAAGAACATCCTATATAAGTTCCCCAGCAGATCCGGAATGCCGAAGGCAGGCACCTGGAACGTATTCCTGAATTGGTTGTGATAGAACTGGGAGCAGAACCGTGGAGAGGGATTGCTTACATCTAGGGATGCCTCCTCCCACGAATCCTAGGTGCATGCGTTACCCAGACGTTGCGACGGACGGACAACCCCTGCGGAAATGTTCAGGACTGCCACAGTAAGGCACATTTCCCCTAGAACGCGTAAATTCTGGGAATAAGGTGGGCTCTGTCCACTTTTGCTTGGCCTCCCCATGGCGGGCTAAGGAGGCTGTGGGGGCCCAAAAAAAAAAACCGAAGCAAGATGGGGTAGAAAACGTTTTGGACGGGTAAAGTTTTTGACGGCCCCTTTCCCGCCCTCCCGAGAGAGATGTAAATCCGGTCGCCAGATGGATGAGCTCACAAAATGAAGACGGGGGGGACCCGGATGGAGAGGGCACCTTAATCTGGCGGGAGGGGCCCTTTTTGAACGTGGCGCACAATGCTGCATCGTTCCAAGCCAACTCTGAAGCTATGTGCGGAATTGCACGGGTAGTCACCTACGGGGGAGTTCCCTTGCTGCGGTTTTTATAAAGCATCTCGGCAAGACAAGCGCGGCAGGCTCTTCGAAGACACGCGGAAAATCCGCAGGGAAAGTCGCAAACACGGACCTTCGCCTCGGTCCCCAAATGGAGTCCCCCAACCCGGGCTTTTTTCCCGGGGAGAGACTAACCACAAGGTCACCTTGGGCCTTTTTCCCACGGGAACTGACCACTGAAGTTCCACGTGGAGGGACACTGGGTGATAAACACCTACGGGCCTTGGGGCCCCACAAACTTCGACGGCATGGACAACCGATTTAGGACCGCGGACTCCCCCGAACGGCTGCCCCGGGAGGAACCACCGCAGCCACTGCTGCTGCTGGTGCAAGGACGTTTTCATCATAGTAGACACTGGAAAGCTGCTGGCTTGCTGCGGGGATCCTTCAATTCTGAGCCAAAAGGTGGTGATTTTAAGACGTTTTTAGGGCTTCTTGTGGGATCCAGGCTTAATCGAACTGTAACGGTCATGGGAAGGGATCCTCTGGGGCCCCCACAAGCGATGGGGTAAGCCACGCCAGGAGGGGAACAATAGGTCCGTTTTCAACCCGAACCCCTGCAAAGCGGGGTGGACTTTTCTGCGGGAGATTTCTACCAGTCCTACCCCCTGACGTACTTGCTTGCGATGGCAGGGTTTCGTGGTTTCAGAAAAATGAACAGGCTCGAAATCGGGGGACAGGCAAAAGGACGGACAGGCGGGAATGGTTTTGTCCCTCAATGGACGGAGGCGAAGGTACGGGACAAGTAGACAAACAAAAATACTCGGGCGTTCCTCTCAACAAGGCCTATCATTCGGAGGGGAACCAGAAGGGAAAGGCTTAAATAGGGTCAGCGGACCGTGCAACCAATCACCGGCGCGCTGTCCCTTTAAATTTAGCTGCCATTCTGCTCGCAGCTGCAGGCGCTGCGGAGGTGCGGGTGTGCCCGCGACCCGATACGGGGGCCACGGGGACACCCGTAACATCTACCTCTATATGGTAACTTTATGGCAGTGATATACAGTTTGCAGAGCCTTTGTACACTGGTAACTACCACTATATGGGCATTGTATGGTGGTACTATACAGTCGGTAAAGACTGTGTACACTGGTATCTACCACTATATGGTCCTTTATGGTATGTATGGTGGGGTCCCTGCTATCAAGGCAGGACTTAATAGGGAATTGTAAGTTTTCTAACATATCTCATATGGTGAAGAATATTTATTTATAGTTCTCCACGCCACTCCCTTAATCGGACAAGAGAACTGCATTCTCATATGTTTGGATGATACCTCTGGTCACGTGAGGTTTTGACACACTATTGTTCTGCTGATATCTAATAAGAGACAATTTTGTTTTTGATTGATGATGTCTATATTTCATATTTTACAAAAAGTTAAATTTTAGCTTTCCCTTTTTGTGATTATTTCATATACAGTTTGCAGAGCCTGTGTACACTGGTATTTACCACTATATGGGAAAGTATGGTGGTAATATACAGTCTGTAGAGCCTGTGCACACTAGTATCTACCATTTAGTGTAACAATTTATATTCAGTAATAGTAAAATGGTATTATTCAGTCCATATAGTTGTGATATGTGGTGATGTGGTGATGATGTTGTGGTATTATTAGGTACTTGAATATTGTTGCTGTTGATATTATTGATCTTGATAAATTGATTTGGTCAGTAACAGTATGATGGTATTAGTCCCTATATGGTAGTAATATGTGTGGTATTATTTGGTTCATGTATATTGTTGTTATTGGTAATATCTGTCTTAGTATACTGGTTCGGTCAGTAATATTATGGTGGCATTAGTCACTATATAGTGATGACATGTGCTGATAATGTGGCCCTTGTACTCAGCCATAGAATTCAGATAACATGTCAATTAGGAGCCATTCACACGGCTTATTCTGTGACAGATTCCAGCCATTCTTCGGCGCCGTAGTTGCGCTTGCAGTACGGCTGGAATCCGTCCTAGTCATTACGGTAATCCACAGTTCTCATAGAGAACTGTGGATTCCGTCTCTTCTCCCCACTTGGCGAATACGCCGAGGGGGGAGAAAGTGACATGCACATTACACTCACCGGCCACTTTATTAGGTACACCTGTCCAACTGCTCATTAACATTTAATTTCTAATCAGCCAATCACATGGCGGCAACTCAGTGCATTTAGGATGTAGACTATGGTCAAGACAATCTCCTGCAGTTCAAACCGAGCATCAGTATGGAAAGAAAGGTGTTTTTGAGTGCCTTTGAAACGTGGGACATGGTTGTTGGTGCCAGAAGGGCTGGTCTGAGTATTTCAGAAACTGCGATCTCTCATGGGATTTTCACGCACAACCATCTCTAAAAAAAAAAAAAGAAAAAACATCCAGTGAGCAGCAGTCCTGTGGGCGGAAATGCCTTGTTGATGCCAGAGGTCAAAGAAGAATGGGCAGACTGGTTCGAGCTGATAGAAAGGCAAACAGTTACTCAAATAGCCTCCCTTACAACCAAGTACAGAAGAGGCATCTCTGAACGCACAGTACGGCGTACTTTGAGGCAGATGGGGCTACAGCAGCTAAGACCACACCAGGGTGCTCCACTCCTTTCAGCTAATACAGGAAACTGTAGGCTCAATTTGCCCAAGCTCATCGAAATTGGACAGTAGCAAGATTCAAAAACTTGCCTGGTCTGATGAGTCTCATTTCTGCTGCACATTCGGATGGTAAGGGTCAAATTTGGCGTCACAACATGAAAAGCATGGATCCATACCTGCCTTGTATCAACGGTTCAGACTGGTGTGTGGTTGTCATGTGATGGGGAATATTTCTTGGCACTCTTTGGGCCCCTTGGTACCAATTGAGCATGGTTGCAACACCTTGTTGAGATCTATGCCACGAAAAATTGAGGCAGTTCTGAAGGCAAAAGGGGGTCCAACCCGTTACTAGCATGGTGTACCTAATAAAGTGGCCGGTGAGTGTATTTACGGCGTGTATGCGCCATGAATAATCAGTGTCTATGGGGCCAGCGAGCTGCCGCCCCCCCCCTCCCCCATGCCCCCGCTGCACGGCAGCCGGCGTAATTGCGGGGCGAAATCCGTCCCTGCAATTACGACGGCAATAAGTTATGTGAACATTGCCTTAAACTGTTCAGCATTAACTCCAGCAAAAACAAAACCCAAAAAACAATTGCACAGTTGCATTTTTTCCTGTTCACCCCACATTATTTTTGAAGCGGGGGTGGTAGGGAACACTTTGGCTATTTAACATGTTTTTCTGTGGTTCCATATGAAATTACAGGCTTTCACAGGCATCTTGAGCGCTCTCTCTCCTACAGCTTCAAATTCAGGGGCGGGTCTCTTCTCCCAGTAGGCATGTCTCCCCTCACTGAAGAATGGTGACATAATCCCACCCCTTCCCTGTCACAGCTCTGCAGACCACCTGCATTGGTCAGTTCTCATGCTTGGAGAGCTATTACCTGCAGGCTCCACAAGCAATCCTTGTAACCAGATCACCTGTATTGGTGTAAGCAGTAATAATACAGCCCCCTAATATTACACAAAGTGACATTGTGTTATTGTGTCCAGCAGACTGTATTATATGTGTGTTATATGGGTGAGGTCAGTTAATCTAGCATAGCCCAGATCCTTCACATCACAACTGTCCCTGGGAGTGCAGTTTCACTTTCAGTTTGACACAGCCAGAAGGGAAGGGAGCACAGAGAGTGCAGGCAGCAAATCACAGCACAGGGGTTGTGTCACGCACAGAGGGGCGGGTCCTGTCCAGAAACCACATGAGGGGACCTAGTGAATGACCTGCAGAGAGCTGAGACCAACGTAACAAAGGCTACCATCATTAACACACTACGCCCTGCAATTACGCCGGGGGGGGGGGGGGGGGGGGGGAGGGGGGGGGGGGGGGGGGGGGGGTGAACATAACCTTAGGGCGATCATTTTGGCGAAGAGCTTAGCATCCGTGTTGAGTAAAGAGATGGAACGATAACTCTGACATTGAGTAGGATCCTTATTTTCCTTTGGGACAACAACAATATGGGCTTTCATTAAGGCAGGATCAAAAGGGGAGTCAGCAGAGATCGTATTAAAAGCACGGAGAAGAGGAGTTGAAAGGTTCTCAAACATGACTTTATAGAATTTGGCTGTGTAACCATCCGGATCCGGAGATTTTCCAGGAGGGAGGGCAGATACTGGCAATTGGAGCTCTTCCACAGTAAAAGTTTCCTCAAGAGAGGCGAGAGATTGTGGGGAAAGAGGAGGGAGGGCTGTCTTTGATAGGTAGTCTTGGAGAGAGTTAGAATCATGGGCAGAATAGGCAAGACCAGGAAGAAGGGGCAGATTGTAGAGTTGGGAATAATAGGCATGAAAAGCACCTAAGATGTCTTCTATGAGATGAACAAGTCGCCCGTTGAATGCTTAAATTTGAGGGGTAAACAGGGATGCCCTCTTGTCTCTTAATGCCCGAGCTAGAAATTTCCCCAGCGTATTGCTCCAAGCGTAAAAGGCACTATCACACATCTGAAGATACTGTATATTCTTGCGTTCCATAAGTGAAAGGTTGTCATGGCATAGCTGGGTTAATTCTCTGAGGTCGGACTCCAGGCCAGAGGCCTTATGTGATGACTCAGCAAGGCTTAATTTAGTCAGTAGAGAATGGAGTTTTTGGGATGACTCTTTCTTTAAATATATGAAGGTAATAGGAGAAAGAAAAGCCGATACGGGAGCGCACCCTAGTGTATTACAGTGGACACCAATGGTAATAAGAAAATGTTACTGTGTCTGCTCACCTGGTGCCATTGTACTGATGAAGGAGGCACAACTCTCCGTTAGGCGATATGCCAGTGTCACCTGGTAAGGAGCTTCATGAGGAAGTGTGATTTTGCACGTAACGGGTAACTTCTGCCAATAAACATGGTATTTTTACCTTTTTCTATTAACAATGGAGTCTCTGCACTACTTTTGAACCACATAGTTGTTGTCTTTTTAGTGGGTCAACTATCGGGATTTTACTTGGTTTTACTATTCTTTCTTTAAATGGGAGCCATGCTTGATAATTACGCCCCTAAGCACACACTTAAGAGACTCCCATTAGGTTTGTGAAGATGTAGAATCACAATGATGAATAGCCGCAAAAGATCGAGTCATAGCCTGAAGTTCTGATAAACAAAGAGAATCTTGAAGGAGGAACTCATTTAGTCTCCAAGAAGAAGGAAGGCGTGTGAAATTTGGAAAGGCGAGATCACAATGCACGGGGGCATGGTCAGAATGCAGGATAGTACCTATCGACGTGTTGGGCAAAGAGTCAAAGTTGTAAAAAATCCGACTATATGAACCGTGAGGGTGGGAGTAGAAGCTGTAATCACTATCTGAGGGATGCATCAAGTGCAAAACAGAGTTGCATGTTGTGTAATAGCTTTTTTATTTTATCAAGAGTGTGAAATGCAAGATACGAATGGCCAGAGTAGAGGGTGGAGTGCTATATTGAAGTCTCCACATAAAAGAATTTGGCCCTGTTCAAAACAAGTCAGCTCGTCTAGAATTTTTGAAAAAAAAGAGATACAGTTGGTGTTTGGAACATGTATGTTGGCAATAGTGTATATGTGCCCCTGTATGCTGCACTTCACGAAAATGGCCATGCCATCATCGTCAGTATATATATATAACACATGTACAGGCAGAGAATTATGAAAAATATATCAACTCCATTAGTTTTAGTGGATACACTACTGTTATGGTACCAGACAGGGAAGTATCGTTCATGGAAATCGAGAGCTAAGCAAATGGGTTTCTTGTATGCATACAATTTGAGACCTCTGTTTGTGCATATGATACAGTATATGTGATCTCTTCTCAGGAACTTCTAAGGGAAGTAAGTCTGATATTAGCCATTGGGTTGCAGCAGTGACTTATACATCAAGGTGTCAGAATTGAGAAAAGAACAAGATACTCAGTTAGATAGCGACTGGCAGTACAAGGGGACAAAAAAAGAACATTTGTAAAAGAAACAACTGGTTAAGCCTAAAGAACAAAGGCCAAACAACTGTAAATGGCAAGCAAAGAGCTGCGCAAGCCCAAAATAGAAGAGAGGCTATGTCTGTGGGGGGACAAGACATTGGGCAAAGAATAGCATTACAGTAGAACAATGAAAAGAAAATGAGTATCACAGACAAATTGTAATAAAAACATGATGTCAGTGAGAATTTTTAGCATCTTTAAAATCAAGAATAAAACCACCAGTAACATGTTTTTTTTTTTTTTTTTTTTAAAGCCATAGGGAATGCCAAAAATTTGATAAAATGCAAGAAAACTACATGCACAAGTAGTAGAGACCAAGAAAGCAACAAAGGTGTATGAGTTAGAGAAATTAAGAGGGGAAAAGAGGAAGAGAAGAAGTAGGAAGGGGAGGGAAAAAAAAAAAAAAAAAAAAAAAAAGGAGAGGACAAAAAAAAAAAATTAAGGGGGAAGAAAGGGAAAGAAAAACAGCAAAAAAAGGCTCCTCAAGGATACTGAACAATTGCCCCGAAGAATCAAATCACAAAGAAAAGGAACTGCCATCCCACTCAAGATATAATAGGAAGGGAAGGAAACAAGAATAAAGTCTAAATCCTGGGGAGGATCTGAAGAAAGAACAGGTCTTTCCGTGCTTCTTAGATGTCTCCTCAGTCTTTGGTGTATTAACCAACGCTGTAGACTGGGCCATGGGGGAAAAAGGGGTTAGGTAGTATAGCAGCTTGCCAATCCGGACGAGAGGTGTCGGGAAGGTCTAGAGCTGTGAGAAATGTTCGGGAGACCAGAAAGGAAAAAAATCAAGGGGTTGTCTTTGTATTTAAAAGGAGGGCAAATGGGGAACCCCACGATAGGAAAAATTTTTTTATTGCAGGATCATAAGCAGGGGTTTCACAGCAGCTCGCTGGCAGAGAGTGCCTCTTGAAAGATCCGTAAAAAGAAGAACCTTCATGCTCTCAAATGTGATATGTTGCATGAGACGTGCCTTTCTCATGATTTCTTCTTTGATGCTGTAGCGATGGATTCTGCAAATTATGTCTCTAGGACGAGAAGGGTCCTGGCTTTGTGGGTGTAGAGCACTATGAGCTTGGTCAAATTCCAGAGGAGACTCCAATGGGGTTGCCAGATTATTTTAATAGCTTTTGGGAAAGGTAGATAAGTTCAGAAAAATGCACAGATTCAGACAAATTCGGGGATTACATTTTCAGATCGTCAAACGACCATGAAGTGCATTTGGATTGACGCAAAAAGCAGATGTAGGTGGGGATTGTGGATTTGGGGGTTCTTGACCTTTCAAATTTTTGAAATTTTTCCTGAGGGTCAGACACTGCAATTTAACGGGGTTTAAATCTTTTCAAAACCCAAACTTTTGAAACCCCGGCAAGATGTTGCAGATTGCTTTTGGTGGTAGAAGACAGCGGGCCACAAAAATTTGGGTGGCTTGGACAGGTGGGGTTGTCCCCTTTTTGGGGGAATAAAACCAGACTGAAAAGAAGGACAGCTGAGGCTGGAGGTTTCATATCTGCCACCAAGGAACCGAAAATTCAATTCAGAGGCGCTTCCCCCCAGGTGGAGAATCCGGGTGGAACCAATCCAAACCCCTGTGCTGTGGAACAGGAACCAAGAACTTTTTGCCCAAAAAGGGCCAGGAGGGTTTTTTCCCGAGGGTGTAAGGGGTAGGGTGCCCAGTTTAGGCCTCAGGGGACCATATCAATGTCATTCTGCGCAGAATACATGGATGCTGGATAGATGTTCGGGGTACTGTGGAAACCTGAAAGATAGATGGTTGGGCACCTAAAGGGGGCCCTGTCATTATCCTGGAAGACATTTGATGAGGCTGCAGAGCGACCCCTAGGTGACCCCTTGATTGAGAGTTTTAATGCTAAGAGGCCTGCTGCTACCCTTAGATTACAATTGACGAAGGTATTTGTATTATGAAGGTTTTGACACTTGACTTAGTTGGCAGATTTTCGGGAGAACTGTAGATCTTGCAGAGCCTGAGACATTGGTGTTGGCGAAAAAATCTGCTGCCATCCGGGGTAGGTAAAAACAGGTCCAAAAGTAACCGAACAGTGTGAGCTTTTTGCGTGATTGCCGCTTGGGTGGGGCAGGGAGGAAGAGCAGACAGCAGCAGTTTTTTAAAGGGTGGATGGGCATTCAGTGATAATAGTAAAAAGGCCCCCATCTGTGCAGGAGGAACTGGGTAAGCCCCAGCAGCCCAATTCGTGGAAACAATTCATGGCTGCAGAATTACCCTGGGGGTTTTGGGGATTGCAGGTAATGGTGATTGTCATGAGTTGGATTGTGTCACACACTGTGAGAGCAAAATTGGAGTTGCTGCACAAAGTTTGCACCGGGCTCCCCATAATGGCCGACACAGGGACAGTTGCACTCGGTCATGCAGCAAAAAATGGCGCATGTAATGTAGGAGTGGGAGAGGAGAGCGACTTCAAAACAGTGTTCCTGTGGCATTTTGTAAGTGCCAGAGGAGAAGGCTGCACAGGAGGAGAAGTCAGGAGATCGCAAAGTGGCACTGAAGAGGAAGATGCAGTGCGATATACCTCTTTCCCCGAGGCAGAGTATGCAGGCTGCACAGAAGTCAACTGATGCCCTGGCAGGGCTGACGTGCCGATGCCTTCTGGAACAGGCAGGCTCCGGTATCAGGATTGGAGAACAGGATACTGCTCAAGTTAGTAGATGTCGAAAAAGGGATTCTCCCGTCGGTCACGGCCCATCCCCTCACCTGGCATGAAGAGTCGGAAAGATGGTGCTGAAGTACGGGTAAGCAGGGGAGCAGTACTTAAAGGGGTTTCCCAAAGAAGTGAGTTCCTTACCTAACAGGCTTTTTATTCCCCTTTGAGGCTTGAAAAAAGGGGCGTGTGTTTGTGTTTAAAAAACAAGTACCTTCTCTACCCTCTTCCATCACTTCCACCTCCCATGCACGCTCTGTATTCAGTCTCCGTAATTGAGCAAACATTGTTTTGCTAATCCACACAGGATAGCTGTTTTTGTGCACAAGCTATATGCATTTTATTTCTCCCTCTTATCTGCTCAGGAGAGAAAATAAGCTCAGCAGGCAGCATCTTTCCTTCCTTCAGGAAGCGATAGAGGGGGCTGAGCATATATGCCAGGGAGTGTCTACATGTTTACTCATAGTTACATAGTTACATAGTTTGTCAGGCGGGAAAAAAGACATACATCCATCCAGTTAAGCCTATTGTGCTAAAGTGTCGCAAAAGTGTTAAAGTGTTGATCCAGAGGAAGGCAAAAAACCCCAATGAGGTAGAAGCCAATTGTCCTCATGTTAGGGAAAAAAATTCCCTTCTAAATCCAATCTGGCAATCGGAATAAATCCCTGGATCAACTACTCTTCTCCAGAATCCTAGTAAACTGTAACTTGTTATATTACTTTCTATAATGTTTTCCAGCCCCTTTTCTCCAAAATTTCTAGTCACTATAACTTGTTATATTAAATCTAGAAATGTATCCAGAACCTTCTCCAGAATCCTTGTCACTATAACTTTTTATATTATTACATCTAGAAATGTATCCAGACCTCTGGCAGAGAGTTCCACAGTCTCACCGCTCTAACAGTTAAGAATCCCTTTCTATGTTTATGTAGAAACTTTCTTTCCTCAAGAGGTAGAGGATGCCCCCTTGTTCAAGATACAGTCCTGTGTATAAATAAATCTTTAGCGAGATCTCTATAATTGGCCCTTATTTATATTTTAAACATATTTATTATGTCTCCCCGAACCCAAATTCTTTTTCTTAAACTAAATAACCCTAACCTTGCTAATCTTTCTGGGTATTATTAGTCCACCAGTCCTTTTATTATTTTTGGTTGCCCGCCTTTGTACCTGTTCAAGCTCTACAAATGTCTTTCCTGTGCACTGGTGCCAAAAACTGTACACAATATTCCATGTGTGGTCTAACCAGTGACTTTATAGTGGGAGAATAATGTTCCCATCATGTGCATCTAGCCCCATTTTAATACAAACCCATGATCCTATTTGCTTGGCAGCTGCTGCCTGACACTGGCTGCTACAGTTAAGTTTACTGTTTACCGGGATTCCCAAGTCCTTCTCCATGTCACTTTTACCCAGCGTTTTTCCATTTAACATGAATTCAATATTATGGATTTTTCCTCCCCATGTGCATAACCTTGCATTTATCAGTGTTAAACCTCATCTGCCACTTCTTGCCCAGGCCTCCAACCTATCCAGATCCCTTTGTAATAAACACATTATCCTCTATTGTGGTATTCCTTTAGAGAGCTTAGTTCATCTGCAAAGATCGATATTCTACTGTGCAACCCTGTGTAAGATCATTTATAAAAATATTAAAGAGGATAGGGCCCAATACTGATCCCTGTGGTACCCCACTAGTAACAAGGGATCCAGTCTGAGTATGCACCGTTAATTACCACCCTTGTTTTCTATCAGTGAGCCGGGTTACTTACCCCACTTGTAACACTTTTTCCCAGTCAAGATTTTCTCATTTTACTTACCAACCTTTTTATGTGGAACAGTATCAAATGTTTTTAGAAAAACCCAAAATATTATGACATCCAGCTGCCTCACACCCAAATCCTGTCCGCCACTAACTTCCTATAGAAGCTGATGAGATCAGTTTTACAGGACCAATCCTTTCATAAACCCATGCTGGAACGGCGTTATACATTTATTTCAGTGAGATACTCCGGGATAGATCTTTTTAGAAAACTTTTCAAACATTTTACCCACAACAGAGTTAAGCTTACCGGCCTATAGTTTCCTGGATCACTTTTGACCCCTTTTTGAATATTGGCAACCACATTTGCTATGCCCCAAATCCTTTGGGACTACCCCATTATTATACAGTCCATAAATATTAAGAATAGGGGCCTATCTATCACATTACTTAACTCCCTTAGGAAACGCGGGTGTATGCCGTCAGGGCCTGGGGATTTGTCTATTTTAATCTTCCTAAGGCGGAGCTGCACTTCTTCCTGGGTTAGACAAGAAAATTTAAGTTGGAATTTACCTCCTCCCTTTGCTCATCAACAGGAAGGTCATCCTCCTCGGTAAATACAGTGGAGAAGAAATTGTTTAAGAGGTCTGCTTTCTTCTCATCGCCCTCTAACAGTCTCTCCCCCAGTACTTTTTAAAGGGGCCAACATTTTCTTTTTTAATCTTTTTAATATTTTATATACAGTAGTTAAAAAATATTTTGGGGTTACTTTTACTTTCCTCAGTACTTTTTAAAGGGGCCAACATTTTCTTTTTTAATCTTTTTACTATTTATATACAGTAGTTAAAAAATATTTTGGGGTTACTTTTACTTTCTATGGCAATACGTCTTTCTGTCTCCAGCTTTGCTGCCTTAATAATTTTTTTTACATATTTTTTCCTTATAGCTTTTTTTGTGCCTCTTCACTGCCCTCCTGTTTTAGTAGCTGATACGCTTTCTTTTTGTTTTTTATTACCTCCTTTACAAACTTTGTTGATCCACTTTGGGTTTTTCTGTTTCTAATTATTTTTTTTACCATAATTGGTATGTACCTCTCACAGTGGGCGCCTAAGATGTTTTTAAAGATCTCCCATTTATTTTTTGTTCTGCTATTTTTAAACACCTCGTCCCAGTCAATACAGTTTAGGGCCTCTCTAAGCAGGATAAAATTAGCCTTGCTCAAATTCAGTGTTTTTGTGGCTCCATGACAAAAAGCTCTATTGAAGGGGTAAATGGATGTTTTTATATTTATGGTCACCCATTCCCTAGGGTGCCCCTCAACTTGACCTTGTTACTCTGTCAGGTCTATTAGTCAATATTAAGTCTAGAAGGGCCTTTCATCTAGTCAGTTCCTGCACCATTTGGGAAAGGTAATTATCTTCAGTAATAGACAAAAACATGTTTCCTTTGTGAGAGCTAGAGGTTTCAGTTTCCCAATTTATGTCTGGCTAGTTTTAAAATCGCCCATAATAACAACCTCATTCTGATTAGATTTCTTCATCTATTTGCCTGAGGAGCATATTTTCTATGTGTTTTGCTTATTTTTGGGGCCCATAGCAAACCCTTTAAATTTTATTACTGTTATTACCCCATGTATAATTTATCCATAATGATTCCACCTGTTCATTACCTGTTTCCTATATCTTCCCGCAGTTTTTGGCTTCAGACAGGATTTTAACATAGAGAACAGACACTTCCCCCTTCCGGTGTTTACGGGTCCCTTCAAAATAGACTGTAAACCTGCAAGTTAACCGCCAGTTGTAGCTTTTCATCCATCATGTCTCAGTTATCCCCACTATGTCCCTATTTTTTCTTCTGCAATTAATAATTCTAGTTAATTTATTTTGTTGGGCAGACCCTGGCATTGGTTAGCAAAGCAATTTAGAGATTTTTCAGTTTTTATTCCTTTCCCCCCTGATCTTTTTATCTATTGCTAAACCCCCTCAGTCCACGCCACCCCCGATTTATTACTAATTCCCTTAGCTCTCTATTTTTCAACTATCATGGACGCTTTATGTGTAGTTTCCCTCCCACCCCCGTCCCTAGTTTAAATATTCCTTCAACTTCCTGGCCATTTTGTCCCCCAATACAGCTGCACCCTCCCCATTTAGTTGCAGTCCGTCCCTAGCATAGAGTCTGTAGCCAAGACAGAAGTCTCCATTTCTCCAAAAATTCAAATCCCTCTTTCCTACAAAAATTTTGAGCCACTTATTCACCTCTCTAATCTCCCTCTGCCTCTCTGGTGTGGCCCGTGGAACAGGTAATATTTCTGAAAATATTACTCTGGAGGTCCTTGCCTTGAGCTTTTTGCCTAAGTCCCTGAAATAATTTTTAAGGACACTCCACCTACCTCTAACTTTGTCATTGGTGCCAATGTGCACCATGACAGCTGGATTCTCACCAGCCCCACCCAGCAATCTGTCTGCCCGATCCGTGATATATTGAACCCGGGCCCCAGGTAAACAACATACTGTTCGATGATCCCGGTCTTTGTGGCAGATTGCCCTATCTGTGCCCCTTATAATGGAGTCCCCAACTACTAGCACCTGTCAAACCTGACCTTCACTCCTATTCCCCATCTTACTGGAGCAGACAGGGGTAGTGTTTTGGGTGCAGCAATGCTATTTCTGAGCTGATATCCCCTCATTTCCCCCAATCTTGGGAAATTTTGTTGGGGTGTGCCAGCTCAGTACTTGCCTCCCTTACACTCTTCCCTCGACCCTTCTTTCTAACTGTTACCCCCGCTAGCTGCCTCATGTTCCTGCACCTCCATGCCAAACCAAACCTCCCCAGCATTTTACACCTGCGAGTGGGTTGCTCATGAGCAGCAAACTCCACTTCCCAAGTTGGCAAAGGATCTCCGTGTTGCCACTTGCTTTAATTTAAAATCCAGGAAAACGGGTTTCTAAATGTGCAGTGTGCACACATCTTGCACAGCAGTATGGACCCTCGGACTGTTGGTCAAGGATGGCATACCTTGCACAGCATTGTCAAACATGGAACTCATGGGGATGTTACCAAAAAAAAAGAAATCCAGATACAAATATGAGAAATCTGTTTTAAAACCCGCCCTTTCTAAAAGCCCCAAATCTAAATTCCCCCCAATATTAAAATTTCCCCCAAATTAAGCGAAACGACACACTTTAGGGCAAAACAGACACACTCGCATGCTCAGAATTTCTCGCTTAGGTTAACTTAGCTTTTAACCCTTTTATCCAAAGCAGTTCAGCTGTGCTCTGCAGGCAGCAAAACTCCTTTGAAAAAGGCAAAAATTTACTCAGATAATTAAAATTACAACCAGTGGATTATCTATAAAAAAAGACACAACATCTTTCTCCCCAGTCCCTTCAAAGCTGGTTCATGTTCCATGACATCAGATAAGAAGTGCAGACAATGCAAGCGCAGCCAGATCAGCTCCTGTCAGCTCCTGGTCGTGTCTAATGTAAACTGTCAGGAAACCAAGGGCATCTTAGTCAGGCTGTAGATCTCACAGGCTTCACTTTTACTGATGACATATATTTAGAAAAGTGATTAAAACCCATTTTGGAGGATTCCATGTCAACATTAGATCGTGGAAAAAACCTCTTTAAGTCCTGGAGCGGCAAAAAATAATTAGAGATAGCTATATTCCCTAAAGAAGGTGACTTTAGGAGCTTATAAGTCTTTTTGGCCTTTCTGGACCTCATTATATTATGGCTTTTTCAAGGAATAGCGGTGTCTATGAAGAGCTCAATTACACCACGTCTGCTCACTTCACATGGCAAGCCATGCCCCCAACATTACCCGTTTTGAGATAGATTTGAATACAAACTGCAATATAAAATTTCTATAAAGGAATCGTTTTTTTTCAAATCCATTTTCAAATCTCCTACTAGGAAATTCTAACTTAATAGGCTCTATTAATAGCCTATTAATAGGAACTGTGGCATGCTTCTTTCCCTGTGGTGGTATGACAATGAAATTAACCCCGTCTGTACCTTCCCATATTAATTACTCATCGCTGAGGATGCAACAGTAAAAACATTTGTGATCAACTTATAACTGGGTGACCTTTCAGCAAAAAGGTTTAGTCCAGAGCTAACATGTGTTCTATACAGATCCTCTTCTTCTGGGAAGAAAGATATATTCATCTGAATTGATCTAATTCTTTAAAAATGTGAACTTTTCTTAGTCAGTGAAAGCTGAAATTGTCTTATTCCTCATATGGCAGTTTCTGCAAATAAATGTCCCTCCCTATTACACATTTATATTTGGAATATGCATTAAGTCTAAAGTTATTTTTATACACCGTTCCCCCCACGGCTTTTAGTTTAAAATTGCATCTGTTATGAGTTGTGTTTTTACTGGCACCGATCTTATTTGAGAAGAACAATGTTGTACTGCAAAGGCTGACTCCAATTAAATTGTCTGGTAATAAATTGCTCATGTTATGGTATTAATGAAATCAGTATACTCTTCAGCCTCAGTGCTTACGGGACTGTGGAAAATGTTTACTACCATGTACTAGTACTGTTACTTATTAACGGACAGCTAAATCCAAAAATTTTAATTATCTTACGAAAATCATGGAGGTAAATTCACACCATGGTTCTGCATACTCTAAATAATGCATTGTTGGCATACATTTGAATAAAGAGTATAAAATGTGAAGTTGACTTGAAATTGATGCAAGCAGTCACATATTTAAAGGGATTGTCTGATTTTGACAACCACTTTCTATATAGTGTATTGTATTAGACAATATGGATACCAGAGAAGGGGATCCCCTACTTTCTATAAGGCATAGAAGCAGCTGTTGTTCTTGCAGATCAAGTCTATCCATGTACAGTTAGGGCTGTATTTGCCATTAGGTATCTGTGGACGGCACCTATCAGGGGGTGCCCACACCTCCTTTGCCTCCCGTCGAACTTCATAGTAAGGCTATGTCTCCATGGCATAGAAAAACAATTGTATTTTTGGTGGTTTTAGGATTCTAAAACTGCTGAAAATACGATCATTCAGCCAGCCCATAGACTATAATAGAAAAAACGACCTGTAGTCTACACAGGTTGTTTTATCTCTGCTCGTTTTCTGGCGCCGGCATATTATACAACATGTTTTGAGTTTTGGCGTCGGTTTCCCATACAATCAATTGTATGAGCTGACAGCAAAAAAATAAGAATTGCAAAACATGACAAAAACCGCGGTCGTGTATCGTACAAAAACTGGTCGACTGGTTGACGTTTTTTGTCTGATGCTGTGTAGACATAGCCTAAACCAGCATCTTTAGGTGGGGGGAGGAGGGATTGCATACACTTTCCACCCAGCAATCGGCAGGGAGAGAGATAAGGAGACTAACAGTGAGAATGTCTGCTCGCCACTAGAGATGAGTGAACAGTAAAAAGTTCGAGTTCGAGTAGAATCTCGAATTTTGAGAACCGAACTTTGAATCCCATTAAAGTCAATGGGAGAAGAGGTTCTGGTTATTTTTTATACCCATACAGGTAAGGAGAAGCTGCAATTAGCATCCATAACAGTAAAATGGATACGTGGAAAAACTTAGTGAAGAAAATTTGGCTCTAAGAGTCACAGGAAAAAATTCACAGGCTAAAATAATTCATTCCTTTTAATGGCTAACTGAAAAGATGAGGACAGCATAGCTATAGGAGATGCAGCGCTAGCAGCTGCTACGGGGCCCCTTTGACAAATAAGAAGACACCAGTATTGGAAATGGCACATGGTAACTGGCAGGAGCCTGCTATCACTTTTTGTATCAGGGCCCAAGAACATGTCATATATGTGATGGCAGCAAGAACATCCCAACGAGGAACATGGAGGATCAGCTGCCAGGCTGTAGTTATTGGGGGTTCAGTGGTAGCCAGGGCTGCCGTCAGTCATCTATTAACTGTTTCAGGGCCTCATGCAGCTAAATCAAATGGGGCCTCTACCCATTATTAGTTCCTATTTTTTAACATATCACTGGGCCCTTTTTTGATTAGGGCTCCTGAGAGGAGTTCTGCCCTATTGGCACCTGTGCCAGTTACCATATGCCATTTCCAATACCGGTGTCTTCTTATGTGTCAAAGGGGCTTTTGGAACACCTCAGGATGCAGGGCCCCGTAGCGGCTGCTACCACCAGGGGTGCCAATAGGGCGGTACGGGAAGTACTCCTGTCACGGGCTATAATCAAAAAGGGGCCCATAAAAGTGTTTAAAAAATAGGAATTAGTAATGGGTGGGGGCCCCATTTGATTTGGCTGTATGGGGCCTGAAACGGTTAATAGATGACTACTGCAGACTGACTGATGACTGGTGTTAATAGATGACTGATGGAATGTGTATTTCACATTGTCAAGAAGACTAGACTAGTTTACCAGTCGGTGACATCTGAACCCGGGGCAACAAAATCGTCAGAGATCACGCTTGATTCATTTTGATGAATGTCAAATGATCCACATTCTCAGGGGAAAGATGAATGCGTTTGTCAGTTATCACCCCGCCAGCTGTGCTGAAGGTGTGTTCTGAGATAACGCTGGCTGCCGGGCCCGATAAAATTTGTATGGCGTGTCGAGCAAGCTCAGGCCATTCATCCGTTTTGGATACCCAGAATTTGAATGGGTCCAGATCAAGTCCAAAAACATCGGTGTTGAGCTGCAGGTAATCATTGACCATGCTTTGAAAGCGGTCTCGGTGTGTCCGAGTGCTGCCCTGCCTTGAAGGCATTGGTGAGTTGGTAAAAACCGAGTTTTCCTCCTCCAGATCTTCCTCCTCTTCTTCCTCTGTGCCAATCTCTTTACCACCAAAGGGTAATCAGTACCAGTGGTGTCCACCCCTGCCTCATCATCTTCCTCCACTTTCTCATCCTGACCATCACCAGAAGCCTGGCTAGTGTCATGCTCTCTACTCTGTGAGCTGAACAGCTGTCCTGCACCCGCCCTGGACCTCGTACCACCACCTAAAGAAGACAATTGAAAAACAGTTGGGCCTTCTACATCCGACGGTGAGTAAGGCTCTGTGTCCGCCTCATCCTCCTCCATCACTGCTGGGACCTGTTGCCGCAGAGAGTCTAATGCTTGTTCTATTAAAAATATGACCACAATGGTCATTCTGACAAAGCCATCATCCTGACTGACCATTTTGGTTGCGTCTTCAAAACTGTCAAGGATGTTGCAGAGATCCTTCATCTGCCTCCACTCTCTGTGGCTCAACACCCCGAGGTCCACACCCCTGCTCATCAGGCCACGCGACACTTCATACTGCATAATGGCATTACTCTGCTGCCACAATCGCTGGAGCATGTGGAGGGTTGGAAATTTCCCTGTGTTTGCCAAAGTCAACAATGAGACGGTTGATGGGGAGGCCAAGATGACGCTGCAATGCTGCCAGTCATGCCGAAGCAGGGTGCAAATGCTGGAAGTGTGAGCTAAGACCTCGAGCCTTCCTCAGCAGACAATTAAGACCTGGGTAGCGCTTGAGAAATTTCTGCACAACCAGGTTCATGATGTGTGCCAGGCAAGGGATGTGCATAAGTCTACTGATCCTAAGGGCAGCAAGGAGATTTTCCCTTGCGACACCACATTTCCTGGGCCCCGGTTCTTACACCCCCCACTGGTGGTCTGATTTTGGGGAGCCGCCACGCTCTTGATGTGTGTTGACAGTCCCAAGACAGATTAATATCGAAGGCCTGGGTTTTTTTGGGTGATGCTCCCCCATTCGGGGTCTTCCCATGTGGAAATGTCCCCCAAACCCCGGGCCCACACCAGAGGCATGTCATCCCCCTATCACCCCGTGAACAGTTGTGAGTGAAAAGCCCCTTGACCAACTTACTAGTCCAAAGTGTCGAGTGGATGGGACTTTTGGTGGGAAAAGATGCATCCAAAAAGCTGGGGATCTTTTCTGCAACAGGTGGGCCGGGGAACTTTTCGGCAAAGAATGCCCGCTCGGGATCTGATATTTGGGGGCTTGCCGGGCCATGACTTGAAGGAACCCCCTCTTATCCACCCGTGGGAAAAGGGACATTTCCAAGGAATTTTTGAGGGAAAAGAAGGGCAAAATTTCCAAAAGACCGGATCGTCGAAAAGTAGTTGTCTCCCGGGGCCCCAGTTTGACTATCCCCGGATCAGGTTCACAGATTGCGGGGGGGTTGGTGAGTCCCGCTGTCATGGTGCACATTTTGGCCCAATGACAAAGTTAGAGGTAGGGGAGTGTCCTTAAAAAAGATTTCAGGGGCTTAGGGCCCCCAAAA